>RJWT010001681.1:34922-46130 GCA_004365215.1 Cuniculus paca
CTTAGCATGCACAAGGTCCTGTGCTCAATCCCCAGCCCACAAAAAACAAACCATATATATATTTTTTTCAGGTTAACACCTATAGAATTTAAAACTAGTACTAGGCGTGGTGATGCACAACTGTAATCCCAACATTCTGAGGGTTTGAGACAGGAGGATCGCAAATTTGAGCCTAACCTGGACAACTTAGTGACTTATAAAGACCCTGTCTCAAAATAAAAAGAACTGGGGGTAGTAAAACCAGCTAGAAGTGAGTAGGTCCTGAGCCATAGGTTTGCAGACTGGTGGGATGGCAGATGAGGAAGAAGATCCCACCTACGATGTATGATGTATGGGTTTGGGGATGACCTGAACCTTTATACTGAGTCAGTGCATATTCCTGAAGACTTTGTCCTAGAGTTCATCACTGAAATGACTCACAAAGCAACGCCAATTGGAAGACAAAACAGAGTACAAATTGAAGATACTGTCTTCTTGAATCAAAAGGACTTGAAGAAGTTTGCTAGGGTTAAAGACTTGCTTACTATGAATGAAACATTGAAATGAGCTAGAAAAGCATTTGATGAAGTAAACGATGAGTCTTGATACCTTTCGTACTTTCTGAAATTTCATTATGGAAGTCATATATAACAACTTCATTTTCTGTAGTAATGTCCTGATATCTAGGCACACACATGAGAGGAAGAAATACAAAAATTTCAGTCTTTATTTTCATGTCTTTGGTTTACAGCTTTTCATTAGAGCCTTTAATTGCCCACTTTTATATGATCATACTTGAATTATGGGTTTTAATGACCATGCATCAATTAAGTGCCTTGCAAGCCGTGCAGTTCCTTTTGACTTTTGGCTGTCCGAAGCATAAACTAGTGTTTATTCCTGCCACTGCAAGCTGTACTCTAGTGGTTTAATATGTCAAATCTAAAAGCCTTTTGACTACAACAGCTGAGTCCTGTGCTTCATGTGTTCTGAAGTTTTTAGACCATAGTTGTCTGAGAGGTTATTGAAGATAGTGAACTAGTTTGTGTTTCTTTTAAGGAAATGGTATAGGAAACTGCAAGTTTTTGTAAGAATGTTTTTCTGTCTTAAAATAGTTTGTTTTACTATCTTTTCTAAAGATAACTTATTTTTGAGAAACTAAGTTTTATGTCAGTGCTTCCATGTTAATCCTTTTTTTTTTTAATTTAAAAGATTTTTGGCTTCTACTACTTGTTAAGTTTTAGGAGAACTCATTTTCCTGGATCAAAGATTCTAAAAATAAGTGCTTTCAGTAGTACGAATGGCACTGCTTAAAAGGCTGATGGCAAGATACACGTTTAGAGTAGCGTTATATTCACTTGTTTGTGAGTACTTGCTCATTGTGGAAATGTGTACTTGACTGAAACTATATGTGGCTATAGAAACCCCTTTTGTAATTCAAGATTTACAGGTTTTATGTGTATTTAGCTTATTGCATTAAACTATTATTAAACTATTATTAACTATTAAACTATTATTATTAAACTATTATTATTAAACTATTATTAACTATTAAACTATTATTAACTATTATTGCATTAAACTATTATTAAAATTAATATTAAAAGTGCATTTAAAGAGATCATTGAATGCTGCTTTGTGAAACTGAACCCTTTGGTGCTGCTTATAAACATTATCTATAAGTCGCTATTGAGAAAATTTTAATTTATTAACCTATCGATGCAAGGAATAAAGTATGAAAATTTAAGCAGAGGAAAAAAAAAAGAACTGGGGATGTAGCTCAGTGTGAAGGACTGGGTTCAATTCCCCATACCACACACACACAAAAAAAAAATTTTTAAAAAGGTAGCATAAACTGGGCGTGGTGGCACATGCCTGTAATCCCAGCACTCAGGAATCTGAAGCAGGGGGATTGCTGTGAGTTCGCCAGTCTGGACTACAAAGTGAGTTCAAGGCCAGCCTGAACTGCATGATGAGACCCTGTCTCAAAAAGACAAAAAAAAAAAAAGGTAGCATATATACCAAAGTCATTCTCATAAGTAGAACAACTATAGATAAAGTATACAGAAGATAGACTATGAAAAACAAAATACGTGAAGGATAATAAAAGAAAACAAAACTATGGTAATAACATTAGGTTATACATGCAGTTTATACAAAATTATACGTGTATTAAACCCTTTTATTAAAAATAAGGAGAAGGCTAAAATTAAGTAAAATAGACAGCTTTGCCTCAATAGTAAGGAGGTTAAATTGCTATCTTTTTCCTTTACTTTAAGATAAATGCTTATACCTTTTAACACCATTTTTAAACAGAATCCATTTCCAGGAAGAGCAAACACAATTATCTTTCACATAATAATGAACACCCTGGAAGTAAAACGACCGCAAAATGCTGCAGTTCAAAGAGTGAGCAAGATTCTGAGTTAAAAACTGGATTGAATACAATCATTTCATTTTATTCCTTCCCCAAAACCTGCTAAAATCGCATAAAAAGGATATTTACAGATAACACATAATGCACAAAAACACTGAGAACAAAGGAGAAGACACTGCACACATTTCTGGAAAATGGATACCAGAAAGCAGATGAGGTTGACACGAGACAGCCCTGGAGAAAGCCAAGGACAAGGCCAGCCGGAGGTGGCTTGTGAAGTGCAAGGAGCTGCAGGGTCTCAGGGCTGAACTGGAGCTGCAGTCCTGGCCTGTTCCTCCACCAGGCTGCATGCCCTGGCCTGGCACCCGATCCACCCTGAAGGGCTCCCTCTGCTAATTTCTCCTGCCATCATGTGTTCACCTACAGCTCTGTCCAGAAGGCACACTTTTGCACATTCATACAACTCAGCTTGGGTTGTCCCAACTTGATTTACAATTAGACCCTCAAAACACTTGAGAACTATCTGCACTAAACCTGGGGTTTTTGGGGCAAAGTTGGCTGCTAAATTAAAGAAGGTCATATAAATTGCTTAAAATGCACCCACATCTCTAAATCCCCTACCTGACTCACTGGGCAGCTGCCCCTTGCTGCTCTTTCTCCACACCCTCTCCAAGATGTCTGGACATTTTTTCCTGGAGACTAGAATGGATTCCTGGATTGGGAATCCAATCTGAAGTCTGTGGTCCTGAACAAAACCAGGGGAATTAAGTGACTGCAGGCTGCAGAGTGCAGACTTGCAAGACCCCACCTGCTAGCCTCAGGCCTTCTCTCTGCTCCTGAAATATCACCAGCCAGATCTTTACGTTTCAGGTATGCCTCTCTGAGGAATGTGCTCAGATCAACAGTACAGATATGAAAATACCAACACAAGGGTACCCAAACAACACTCCACCAAGAATAACTTAGACTAAAACTCGAAGTTGACAAGCACTGCCACACAGCACAAGCTCAGAGTTCCCATGTGGTTTTGCTGTCCTGCTCTTAATCTTGACCACTCCTTTAAGAATTGCCAGCCATCGGAGGAAGTCCTTCACCTGTAGGATACAACATCAAATGGATAGGAGATAGTTTCGTAGTTAGGTGCTAACTCTGAGGACGTGATTTTAGAGTAAACTCTTATATGGAGCGATAAAGGGATACATATGAAAATACACAGAAAGAACTTCAGGCCAGGGGAAGAGCAGACCTTCTGAGACAGAAGTTTGCCTGGAATCCACAGGAACATTTTTTAAGTAAGCTGGCTTTCCTAGGTGATAAATAGGAGTCAATGGTGGTAACTGAAGCCAACAGTAGAGATTAATCTGAGACTAGATATTTGTAGATATGATCAGTTGTGATCAGGGATTTGACATTTCTAGTGGGAGGTGAAGTCATTGTCCAGTTTTGCATTAGAAAATGAAGATGCATGACTTGATTTTGACTTGAGAAGGATCCATTGGCTGTTGAGTGGAAAACAAACTTTAGAGCAGGCAAGAATGGAAGCACAAAGTCCACTTTGGGGGCAGCTATTGTGATAGTCCAGGTGGGAGAGATGGTGTGGCTTGGACCAGAGTTGAAAAGGTTGAGTTCTATTAAGTATGCACCAAAAGGTCAAGAGCAGCCCTATGGTTTTTGGCTCAAGTAATTTGATGAATGGAGATATTGTTTCTGGGTAGGGAGAAGACCAAGGGAGGATCAGGTTTGAAGAAAAACTACACAAGTAGTTTTGGCAAGTTAAAGTATTAGTGTTCTCAGATATCCAATTGGATGAATCATGTGCACGATCATTTAGAAGATTCGGCAAGCTGGGGCAAAGTTGGAAGTAGAAGCTAAAGATTAGGATCTGTCAGAGAAGCCATGAAATTGATTGTGACTATGCCAAAATCACTGCTGACTGAGAAAGAATAGGTTGCAAGGCTGAGCCCAGGGGACTCTTCAATGTTTAGAGTTCAGCAAGACAAGGAGGACCCTGTACAATCCAGAGAAACATTAGCCAGTGAGGACCAAGGAAAACCAAGAGTGTGGCCTCCTGAAGCCCATGTAGCTTCTGCCTGAAAACGTGTTTGACAGTTCTTAAGTGCTCGTTAAAAGTTTGCACAAGAAACACATCAAAATATTTTATGTAACATTTTAGAAGTAAATATATAGATAGTGATTGAGCTTTTTGACTCAATCGGAGGTGGCAAGAAAAAGATACAAGTGGCACAGAGAAAAGGAGGAGAGAGAGATAAAAGTTTATTAATGGGCATGGAGAGAATCACCACACCACGCAGCTGTGCTGACTCTTTGAAGACAAAGGCAAGGTGCGAGTTTAAATGTACTCTGATGGAGGAAGGCACAGGGCTGCTGACGTAGGCTGCTCAGCAAGATGTGGCTGAAGGAGGTAGGTGCATTTGTGGCATACATGGGCTTTGGCAAAGGCAGCTGGGAAGAAGAAACCACAGGGGTTTCTGGGAAGAAGGAGCTAGACACCATTATGATTCAGCATTTGGTCTGCTGCCATGATGACTAGGCAAGTCTCAGGCAGGGGACCTATCTGATAGAACACAAAGTAAAAATCTTCATCAAGCTTTAGCCTTTAAATTTTAACAAAGAGGTTTCTTTTTATATTTTTGCTAGTATATGTTTACAATACATATTCAATACATTCATTGTGAGGAATTGGTATATACACACATCGCACTTTAATGCTTTTTTTACTTTTCCTTCCTCATCTCTCCCTCTTGTTTCTCCCCACACCAAGATCATCTTCCTATTTCCATAAAGTCCATCTCCCTGTTTCCTATCATCTGCCTTTTATTTTGATCTTTCAATTATTCATATTTTGAGCTCCTCATATAAGAGAAACCATGGATATTTAACCTTCTGTGTCTAACTTATTTCTCTTAGCATTATACACTTGAGGTGCATCTGTTTTCCTAAAAATGACTCAAATTTATCCTTCTTTATGGCAGAGTAGTACTCCATTATGTGTAAATACCGCATTTTCTTTATCCATTCATCAGTTGATGGATATAGACTGCTTCCAAGATTTACCTGATATGAGTTGTCCTGCTATAAACATGGGTATGCATGCATCACTGTAGTATGATGTCTTTAACTGTTTCTGGAAGATATCCAGAAGAGGTATAGCTGGGTAAAATGGAATTTCTATTTTTAATCTTTTAAAGAATCTCTATACTGATTTCCATAGTGGTTGCACTAATTTACATTCTCACCAACAATACAGGATTCATTTTTCCCCACAGTCTTGTCAGTGTTTGTTGCTTTTTGGTTGCTTTATGAGAGCCATTCTTTCTGGAGTAAGGCGAACTCTCAGTGTTGTTCTGATCTGCATTTCTCTAATGTATGTTTTAGTTTTATTCTCTAGCAGGAGGTAATCTCTGTCAAAATTTATTATATGTCAATTTTGGTCAACTTCTTTAATTTTAGGTGTATAAGTGGGCAAAATATTTACTCTTTTTTTTTTTGGGGTGGAACAAGGGGTTGAACTTGCAACCTCGTGCTTGCCAGGCAGGTGCTTATGCCATTGAGCTAAATCCCTGGCCCAAAATATTTACTCTTTATATAAATAGAATAATCTGCTCATATTGCTACAAAATTTACTTTTATATTAAGAATGCATCCTAGATGTTTTTTTTCTCCAAGTCAGGTATGAAATTCACGTAATTTTTCTTTAGCTTGTGAAGATAATCCTACAGTTTGGAGGTCTGATAATTCATACAAGCACATTCTTATTATACACATATACAGTTCATATATTCACAGTTATGAACAACGTTTCAGGAAAAATCTTTGCAAAAGCTTTCTGTATATTTATTCTCAGGTACAAAGCTCTATGAGCTGAATTACCAGATTCGCAGTATGTATTTTGAAAACATTGGTATGCACACCATATTCCTTGACAACAGTGAATATGACCAGTTGTGTATATTGCCACACTGGTGGTAGATACATGATATTGTTTTTGATTTCCTAATTTTGGGTGAAGGTGACCATCTTTTACTGATTTCAGACTATTAACATTTCTTCTTTGGGAAATCAACTATTCGTCATAGTTAGACTTTTCTGAGGAATATATCTTTTTCAAAGAAGGTATTATCTAACCTATGAGTCCAAAAATCTTTAACAGTGTCTCTATAGTTCTTTACAATTTTTTATTTTTTTTGTTGTTGTTGTTGTCATTTTGTTGTTATTGCAGTTTGTTTTGTTTTTCCAGTACTGGAAACTGAACCCAGAGCCTTTGCACTGAGTTATATCCTCAGCCATTTTTAATTTTGAGGTAGAACCTCCCTAAATTGCTCAGATAGGACTTGAACTCATGATCCTCCTTCTTTGACCTCTCTTGGTGCTGGGATCACAAGCATGTGTCACCATTTTTAGGTTTTTAAACCTCTAAGAATTAATTTTATACATGATGGGAAGTCTAACACTTTTTTTTCCCCCAAGTGGACAATGAATGTTTCTAACACAGCAGCTGAAATTCCTGTGCCTCTACCTACTCACTAGAATGTTGCTAGCTCCTCCAGACTTGAAGCAAAGCCACACCTAAGAGGCATCAAAAGAACGCTTACCTGGCTGCTTTCTGATACAAGATAGAACTGACAGAACCTGCTGCTGATTTGCTCTGAAAACAGCAGTGGTTAGAGCTGATCTTTCTCTAGGGAACCTTTAAGAACAGACTGGACATTTGCCTGCTGGACACCTGCAGCTCAGCTCCATCGATGCAGGGGCACACTTGACCTTCACAGGTCACCTATGGGCTCCCCCAGCTTTGCATCCAAAAGTATGTGTGTGGTGCATTCAGATAACTGCAACAGTCCTTTCCCAGAAGAAACACTTTCATCTTTAATGTGACTTTTGAGTGACTCGGTAAACATACTTATAATTGAAAACATGATTTATAATTACATAAACCTAGAACCAATTCCAATTCACACAGACATACAAAGTACCTTTGCATGATTTTAATATGCACTGAACTATCTAGAAGTGACCATACCAACTAAATCAAGAGTAGATTGTACTGTGTGGTGTCCAACATTTCCCCATAGTTGCTCAGCACTTCAGAGAATCTCATCATGGTGACAACAAAGTCTTTAACTCACTAGTCCCATGCCCCTGTATCATCTGGCTTGGTCACTACCACAATCCTGGTGATTCCAGACACTAGGTACTTCCTAGTGTGTTTTGGGTTGTTGTTGTCATTTGGTTGGTTAGTTTTTTTTGTTGTTGTTTTGTTTTTTCTTTCTCTATTACTGGGGATTGAAGCCAGGGCCTTCACAATGAGCTGCATCTTTAACCCCCCACCACCTTACTTTTTTATTGAGTCAAAGTTTCCCAAGCTGGAGTGAACTAGCGATCCTCCTGCCTCATTCACTGAGTTACGAGCACAACTACCACACTCAACTGTCTCCTATTTTATGTCAGATATAAGCCTTCATAGAAAGAACATACTTTTCCTTTGGCATTCTTTACACATTAGAGTTATTTTCATTTTTTATTTAATTTTCTGTTATGTATATTGGGAAGTTATGACAATAAGAATTATTTTCAATTCACGGAGTATTACATAGAAGACATTACAAAATATTTGTGATTAAAAAGGCCCTTCTCTAGCAGAGCTGAGAATCACTGCTGTTTAGAACCTATTCTGAACTTCTCAGCTCATCAGCCAAAGTCCTTGACTTTCTGGCTCACCTCCCTAGTCCTTCCCTACACACACACTGCTCACCAGGCGCATGGAACAGGCACAGGCAGTGCCCAGGTGCCTGGACCTGCAGTGTGTGCCCTTCCACTAATAAGCCTGGCTGACCCAGTTCTGGCCTTCATTTCCGCTCACAGAACCTTCTCTGCAGAGTCCCTGCATCTTGATCCAATCACTGTCCAAACTGCCTGGTAGTTTACCTGTGAACATTTCACTTTCCTCACCTGAATTTAAACACTTTGAGCAGTGGATCCAAGGATTCATCTTGGTGTCTCAGGTTTTTACCTTGTCTGTCTAGCAAATTGCAGGCACATACACAGTATTGATTAAACTCATTTGATTCCCACAAGACAAAATCATGACATAGCCACTTTCTGTGATGGTATTGGTCTCCTGGAGTGTGACTATGTGGCATTGGGCAAAGGGGAACAGGTGGAAAGAGAAAAAGAGGAAAATGAAGCATCAGTTTGAGCTCTTGTCCACTTTGAGGACTCCTTTTCTCCGTTGCTCTACTCCTCTTTCTTCTTGCCAGTTCAGAGAGCTCCAGATACCCAGTGAGTGGGCTAGGAACCCAGAGGATGCAGAGAAGGCTGCAGAGTGTGTTTGTCTGCAGGGCCCTGGCTAAAGCCTGAAAGATCTGGCAGAAACTGTTCTTGGAGAACAGGTTTTGGGTCCTTGCAGAGCACGGGTCATTTGGAAGCATCCCTGAGTGTGCCAGTTACATGGTGATAGACTACAGATCTAAGAGCATTACAGAGGATCTTGTAGATCCTGAGTTCTTCCCTCATTCTACCCATGAAATGATGGCTCCTTAAGAAGGGAGAGAATTTCCTAAGCTTTCCACACTCCCATTCTTCCACGTGTGATGGAGGCCTGCCTGGGCTGCCTGCACTCCCAGATCCCTAAGATCTGGTGTGTCTGTGACTGAAGAGGTAATGGACTAGAACTATGGAGATCTAGAGGTATTACATATCTATAGAAAATTTCTGAAAAAGGGGCACAAAAACTATAATTACCTCTGGGGATTGGAGAGTTGGAAACTCGTCAGGAGCTTTTTAAAAAATTGTTTTCCACCATGCATCTTTCTTTTTTGCTATTTGAGTTCTTTTTAATCATATATACATAGTGATTTACCAAAAAAAGTTACGTTTAAAAAAAACAAGCTTGGGATTCAAAACTGTATCCAAAGAAAAGTCCTCCTCAAAAGCATTTCTGACATTGATATTTGATTGCACCCTCTCCTGAAGCACACATTTTGCTGCTTTATAGTATGCATCTCACAATTTTGGCTCCCTTCTTAGCACTCCAGCTTGTCTCCACACTTTGACGTTGAGAACTATAATGCACGACTGCTTTCACTGAAATCCTTCTAACCATTTCTATCCATAAGTAAAGAACCACAGTGCTGCATGCAGTAGGCAGGCTCAGTGCTTAAAGATGGCCGAGAGCCTTTTATGCCAGTTAAGGGTTATCTTTTTTTTCTCTTACAACTGTAAATGCTCATTGTAGAAAATTACAAAAATTCAGATGAGAATTGTGAGTATTAGAACTTGAGAACTTTTTTTCAATTTGTGTGAGTGTTTACCTCCTAAATCATGCCATGGTTCAATTAATGTTTGCTTTTTCTTTGAAGAGGAAAACAAAGGAATGCCTGTGCCTCAATGTAATTGTGTGGTACTCACATACAATTAGGAGGCAGTGCGTAAGAACCCATTTTGAAATTGCTGCCCCTGTTCATTAAAACACCAAAGAATTTCTGAAAAGCAGTGTGAATGATCCATTGCCTTAATTAGACTACCTTAGGCTACTCAGAGTGGTGAGAGGAAAAACTACCATGCTTGTTGGTGGAAAATCTTGGAAAAAATATATAGAAGCAGTTAAACAAAATCTCCCAGGCAGAGAAATTCTTACTATCATTTTCTTTTCCCAAGAGGATTCAGCTTTTAAAGAACTGGGATTGCTCCATGGCAACTGACTGTCACATTGGATGCATTTCATTTGTTGATAACTGGGTTCTTTTTTTAGCAACACTTTGAATGAACAACTGTAGACTCAAAACTTAGCATTGTGTACCATTGGCATAAAAGTGGGAGTTACTGAGTTACTACAGAAAACTGGCAAAGAATTATGCTTTTATTGCAAAGCTACTTAATTATCTGACTTCAGAATTTCAGTTCCAAACTGACTTCCGGGGAAGGAGAAAGGGCAAAGGCATACACTGAGACCAGAATGGAAAATACAGTGACAGTGCTCTTAAGTAACTGGAGGTCAGTGGGGAAAAGATTGTGAGCAGGTGTTTCAGGCCCTGGGGTTTGTCTCCCTGCCTCCCCTGCTGACATCTGTTATCCTAGCAAGTCTTTCAGTGAATATGAATCAGGTTCCCATTTTGCAGGCCTAGGAGGCAGGACACAGCTGCAGACTATAACACAACTGAAAGGCATGGAGCCATGAGAAGGCTTCTAGAATCTGTTTTGGAATTCTGGGATCCCAGGCTGAGCATCCAGCTCCTGGGGGAGAGGTTGGAGTCCAATGGACAAAATGTAGGAAGAAATGGGAAGGGACTCAAGATATTCAGAGAAATAATCTCGCAATTGCAGAAAGCTCAGTTGATGGGCAAAAGAAAGGCACTCGTCAAAGTGAATTTGGGGCCAACTGTGTGAAATCCCCCATAAAAGGGAGTGGCTGAGGTGAAAAGTGAGATGTAAGAATCAAAAGCAAGATTTCAAGATGATGCTTGGAGCCAACCCTTCTCTTGCTATATGAATGAAAGACTATACATTTTGACATTGTAGCGTTCACAGTGTGACTTTACAGATGTCTAAAATAACAGCATGCACAAGAAACAAGAATTCCAGAATTTGAAGAAGGGTCTTGCTTCATGGATGAACCCAGGGACGTTGGAGAAAATGGAAGCTCATTCTGTAGCCCATTCTGTTTGTTGCCGGGATATTTCTCACCAAAGGCTAGGAACAAGGGTACCATTTAATGCTACTTAAAGCTATATAGAATACTTTGGAAGTCATGCTCAGAGTGCATTTATGGATTTCCTTTCTAAAAGATTAGTAAAAGATATGCCCAGAGAAGTAGGCATGCGGAAGTCCCAGAAGCC
>RJWT010001682.1:0-46035 GCA_004365215.1 Cuniculus paca
AAAAAATAAACCAAAGCTTTAGATATGTAGGGAAAGAGGAGAGGAAGGGAGGCAAATGGGAGGAAGGGAATCAAGTCATATTATGTACAGGTACAAAGTCCCTATGATGAATGTGATCATGATGAATACCTAAAGTATACTAACTTACTAAACTAATTTAGTATACTAAAATTACTAATTAAAAAAATGAAAATGGTATGAAACTTCCCAAAGAAATTAAAAATAGGCCAGGGTTACATCTCAGCAGCACAGCACCTACCTGGCAACTGTAAGGTCGTGAGTTCAGTTCTCGATACCAAAAAAAGAAAAAGAAAGAAATTAAAAAGAGCCGCCATACAACTCAGTAAACTTTCTTTAATCTATATATCCCAAAGAGATCAAATAACCACCTCATGAAGTATCTCCACCTCTACATTTAATTCAGCATTAAGCACATACTAAAAATGCAGAAACAACTTTAATGTCAATCAACAGCAAAGGAGAAATGAAAATGTAGCGTGCATATAAACAGTGGAACTGTACTTAGGCTTAAAAACAAAGAGAGCCTGCCATCTGACAAAATATTAATGATAAAAGTGATATCTCAAATCATGTATTTGATTCTTTTCCCAATCATTTTGCAAACTGAGTAGGACAAAAACCAAATCAAATTCGATAGCTAGGTTCATTGTTGACCTTATGGAGAAATTTGATTGGGTTCTAGTCTGGTTTGGTGTGCAACAGAATCCTGGACTGAATAAAGTTCATGAGCCAAGGTATTACTGTATATAGGACATTATGCCTGGTAAAGTAAGACATGAACTATATTCTGTAACACTGCGAAGGCAAGTCTAGAAACATTTATTTATAAAGCTCAAAAGTAAGTGGCAGTTATCATTAAAGCTTTTTTTTCTAAAGTCTCAGAGATTAAATTTTTCTAACTTACTGTTATGAGGAATCTAAGATCTGATAAACAATAACAAAAAATCCAGAATTGCACATGTGGAGAAAAATAATACTGTATGGATTTCTCTCAAGGTGCTAGCTCATGAACAAATAAATTGGTATTGATAGCTTAATTTGCACATGGTTTTGTTTTGTTTTTGTTTTCCACATCTCAGTACTGAGAGTTACTAGTCTCAGTCCACAATGATCATTCCATTCGTGGGCAGTGCCTCTTATACAGTGATGTTCTGTTAGAAATAGAGCTCTAGTCCTCTTAGGCACACAGTTAAAATTTCAAGCTCTTGATATGGGAAATTTTCAGGTACTTTGAATTTGCTTAAGAAGGAAGGAGCAAGCAGAGTTCCCACATAGGAAGAAGAAAAAAATTTTTGGATTTTGGATATCTAGTCTAAGAAAATGTATTAGAGTTACAGTGCTAGTAGTGATTAAATGAAGAAAATGACTATATGATTCCATTGAGAATATCTAATACAAAGAGTTTCACTACACAATTAGCAAACAATGAATCCTAGAGTGACAGCATCAGTCTAATTACTGAATACAAAGGAGAATTTTTTCTATGTGAGACTTAATAAAAAAATATAGTGGAGAACATATTAGTTAGATCTGGGCTATGTTCGTATTGTTTGGGGCTAACACCAAACTGTCTTAACAGTAGAATCAAACTGTAAGAATATGTCAGGTTCTTCATTAACATAGCACATATTCAACATTTCACATTTTTCTATACTGTCTGTCTTGGTTACTTTTTTCTCATTGTTGAGACAAAATACCTGACACCCAAAGTGAAGGAAGGAGAGATTTATTTCTTACAATTTTGGGGGTTTCAGTCCATACTCAGCTGGTTCCAAGGCAGGATGGTGTGGCTGAGGAGCAGCCATTCATGGTGGCTGCAAGCGGAAAGAGCCAACCAGGCAAAAAAAGAAAGACACACGTCCCCATTCCGACCCTACATTGTATGTTGGCTCCAACCCTGGGTGGGTGCAGAACTCACACTGCCAATCCCAGCACTAGACAACCAGTCAATCACAAATGCTAGATTCAGCCTCTTTCATGACTACATGAGGCTTGTGGGGGGGGCATCTATATCAAACCATAACACTGTCCACTGAGGGATGTTTGCATTCAGTTCTGTTAAATTTCAATAGAATTTTTAATAAAGCATTTAATTATGGTATTGATGGGTATTTTTGTCATCTTGAGAGCTGTCAATTTTGTGAGATCACCTGCTTCTGGGGATCATTTCTCCAGGATACACGTAGTTTTAAATCACCTTCAGCTTTACAAATCCTACAGTTGTAGGGAGTGCTTTCTGGTTAGAAGCTATGAACCCAACCTTTGATAGGCTATAAATTAATGGCTGTGTTAGGGGTAAAAGAACCTGATGCATCCTTTCCAGTAAGACTCCTGTAGTGTTTCATTCATATCTTTTCTAAAATACACAATCACTTATTCCCAAAGTGCAAGGCAGTAAGTTTTTCTTCAGGTCAGTGTCTCTGAAGGCTTTCTTTTCCTGTCAAAAATAAGGTTTGTAATATTGCATTAATGCTTTGCAATACAGAGTCATGTTCAAGTTCAATAGAAGTGGATGAACATGGGGTTTTATTGTTAAAAGGATTGTGGAGTACCAATTTCATAATAATTTAATTCATGTTCTCTCAAAAATTTAAATTTGATTGACATAGGGACTAAAGGCAGTAATTTAGATCAAGATAATCCTGTGGTTTCAGTTTATTTTGGCAATTCCAAATTTATAACACTGTTGCTACATTTGGACTTTCTTGAAAAATAAGGACAATAATAGTGCTATATTGATGGAATGACCTTATTTGGTTGTTTTCTAATTTGTCAAATCAGATGAGTTTTTCACTAGAAATTTCACCTGAGATTCCCCAAAGTAAGTACACTTTCCATAATATGATTTTGCTACAGTAATTACATCAAACTTACAGCAGGTAAAATCATCTGTCCAACAAGAAACTATACATAGTATGACAAGTACATATAAATGGCCTATTTAAGGTGATGACTAAATCAGCAAACGTTCAAAAGTCCTACTGGGGAGAAGTTGACCTGGTGCTACTCTGATGGTCTTTCTGACATTATGGTTTTGACAAGTCAAACATTGGTTATGTATCTGTCTGTGCACTTAAGCGCAAACACCCACTACAAAGTTTCCTGGTTTCCAATAGCACATTGTGCTGCTGAATGTAAAGTTTTCAGCATAGAAAGTTTTAATGTATCTAGAAATACAATGTGCCCCCTTTTTGTATTAAATTTGCATCATTTTTAAAAAATGGGCATCTGAGACGAATACACACTTCTCAGATGAAGAAATACAAATGGCAAATAAATATGTGAAAAAATGTTCAACATCACTGATCATTAAACAGATGCAAATTAAAACAACACTGAGATTTCACCTCACCCCAAAAAGAATGGCTATTATCAGGAAATAAAGCAATAACAAATGCTGAAGGGGCTACAGGGAAATAGGAACCCTTCTCCACTGTTGGTGGGAATGCAGACTAGTACAAGCACTGTTGAAATCAGTGTGGAAATTCCTCAAAAAGCTAGGACTAGAGGTCCCATTTGACCCAGCTATTTCCCTTCTGGGTATCTTCCCAAAAGAATCAAAAACATCGTACCACAGTGACATATGTGCACCCATGTTTATGACAGCACAACTTGTAATAGCCAGATCTTGGAAACAACCTAAATACCCATTGATTGAGGAATAGATAAAAAAGATGTGGTATTTTTATACAATGGAGTACTACTCAGCCATAAAGAAGGATAAACTGGAGACTTTTATACGTAAATGGATGCAACTTGAGACCATACTCATTAGTAAAATACATCAGACTCAAATGTGTAAACTTAGTATCATTTCATTAGTGTGAGAAGCTGACTGTAACAACATATGTATATGTGTATGTATATGTATATAAAAATAGTTAAGATAGTTATACTACTGATCGAGTTCACTGAAGAGAAAGATTTGTGCTGGTATTGTTCAGACAATTGAATGCAGATGTCTTGTGCTCTGGGTGAATTATTCAAGGATGACAATGCACAACGTATGTACCATTGCTGCCCCTTGATTGACATGTTCTCAAATTTTGTTTTAGTTTCCTTTTTTTCTTGTTCTTTTCTACCTTGAAATAAAATGGACTTGGAAAAAAAAATTGCATCCTTTTACTTATTCTGTTTTGAGATAATAATTTTTTTGGAAAAGGTCAACTTTTAATAACTTTTTATCACCAAGTTAAGTCATGTAGTTACAAAATAGTTTAAAATTTCTGAAAGAGTTTTTTATTTAAAAAAAAAAAAGCACACATTCTCACATAACTAATTCATAGTACTTCATTGAGTACTACAGTTCAAAAGACCCTGACAAAGTCATTCCCCAATCAAAATGTTCCTCCAGGCTGCTTCAGCCCACCTTTTTTTTTATTTTAAAGAGAATAAAACAAAACAAAACAGAACAGAGTTAAACACAACAAAGCACATCAGAACAGAACACTGCAAGCAATACAGGCCTTCAAAACATAATGACAGGAAATCAACAATGGCTACCCTAGTGTCTCTTGTTTTCTTCAAAATGGTTGTTCATACATTCACACACAATAAATTCAAACAAAACAAAATAATATAAAACCAAATAAAACAAAAGAGTGAAAGCATTACAGGCCTTCAAATCAGACAATAAGAAATCAACAATGGCTACCTTAATGTCCTTTGTTTTCTTCAAAAAAGCTGATCATATCTTCTTGCATATTGCAATCAAATAGTACAAAACAGACTTAAACCAATCAAATCAAAGAATAAAAGCATTATTGGACTTCAGAACCTAAAGATAAGAAATCAGCTATGGCTACCATAATGTCTCATTTTCTTCAATGTAACTGTTCATATCTTGATCCTTAATAAAATCTACTCCTGTAAACTCTTTAGGAGTAGTTCTAAGTGTGTATAAGTGTACACTTGTAAATCTATCCTTTCTGTGCTACAGGCAGTAGCAGAACAAAGCACAAGAAAAACAAAAAGCAATAAAGACAGTTAAATAAAAATAATTAAAAAGCCCAAAATAGCAACAATATAGGCTTTCTAAGCTAGGTGATGGGAAGATACCAAAGGCTGTTATTTTGTATAGTTGTCTTCAAGAGTTGCTCAGAATACTAGGTACAGGCATACAGAATTGATCCAGTCCTATGAATATTGTTTTGCTCCAAGAACTAATAAAATTAGTAGTACAATCATCTTATATATCTTAAGTGTATGTATATATATATACAAATTTATATCTTTTCTTTTCCCTTCCTTCTTTTCTCCTTCTCCCTGAGTTGATTTTTCCTTTAGCAGTTTCTTACCCTTTCCCCATATTTATTGGGGATTTTGTATCTTATTGAGTCTTTCAGTTTCTTACACTAGGGAGATGATACAGTGTTTACACATGTGAGTTTGATTTATTTCACCTATGAGTATAGTCTCAAGTCACATCCATTTACCTATAAAAACCTCAATGTGATCCTTCTTTATAGCTAGCTGAGTAGTACTCCATTGTATAAAAGTACCACATCTTTTGTATCCATTCCTCAATTGATGGGCATTTGGGTTGTTTCCAAGATTTGGCTATTACAAATTGTGCTGCTATAAACATGGGTGCACATATATCACTGTGGTATGATGATTTCACTTCTTCTAGGAATATGCCCAGAAGTAGAATATCTGGGTCAAATGGGACTTCCAATCCAAGCTTTTTGAGGAACCTCCAGACTGACCTCCACACAGGCTGCACCAGTCTGCACTCCCACCAACAGTGGAGAAGGGTTCCTTTTTCCCCACAGCCTCTCCAGAATTTGTTATTGGTTGGTTTCTTGATCTTGGCCATTGTTTCTGGAGTTAGATGAAATCTCAGGGTTGTTTTAAATTGCATTTCTCTAATAACCAATGATGCTGAACATTTTTCCATGTATTTATTTGCCATTTGTATTTCTTCAGCTGAGAAGTGTGTTTTCATCTCAGATACCCATTTTTGGATTGGGTCTTTGAATTTCAAGGGCCTGATATTTTTTAATTCTTTATATGTTCTAGATAGAAGACCTTTGTCTGAAGGACAGTTGACTAAGATTTTTTCTCAATTCGTGGGTTTTCTTTTCACTCTGTTGGAGATTTCTTTTGACATGCAAAAACTTTTTTTAGCCCACTTTTAACAGGGCAGGTGCAGAATGCAGAATGCAGAATGCCATGGGTCTGGAAAAAGATGGTAAGACTCAGGCCAGGCTGAGTAGGGGCCCCTGGCAGAACTCAGAGCCAGCCAGACTCCAAACAGGAACCCAAGTAGTGTTTTTCTGGGACACTCTTCTTGAATTATGGTTCAATTAGTCAGCACAACAGGTCTTCACAGGAAAGGAACAATTAATTGATACAGAAGTTACTATATTCTTTGCACTATGTGTCATATTTGTAGTTAGCCAACTCTGACAATTAACAAAAATAGCCTGATATTCAGGTAGGAAGATAGCTCTCCATCCAGCTTTGTAGTTCCTATTGGACAATACATGACTAATAAGCTATAAATCATACTGTTTTATTTTGTAAAAATACTAGCTTTCTTCATCTACTGTTTGTAGACTTGAGTCAAGCATAGGCTTGTTAAGTGATTACAGGCAATTTTATTACACCAGCATGTGTTTATTTTATTCTAAAGGAATAAAATATTCAAGGGGTTAATAGATTTCTGTTAATCTTCCTACTTCCCATTCTTTTTCTCATAAATTTATAATGTAAACAAGAGAATACTAAATTTGAAATACCAGCCAATGATTTTGGTAAGCAGTCAACAGAGTGTGTATAACAAGATCCACCACACCCTATGTGTCATAAAATAAATCAGTTATATTTTTACCTTCTCCGTGAAAGAGTATACGAAGATATCAGGCAGACGTGTCATGTGATCTGTTGGGACCAGAGTAAAGATCACTAAGACCAGTCTCTGTCTTGTAAACACCCTGACTCTCCTAGACTGGCATGTTCCCAGCCAGTGCCTGTAGAATCTTCTAATCTGGTCTTTCTTGTTTGGGACCAGAACTAGCTATCTTCCAAAACTCTTCTGCCTCTGTCAGTTCTTTTCAGTATGATTACTTCTCAGCATCTCAGTTTTGAACCTCATATGTCACAATTCACCGACTAATCCCATGCAGTATCTTGGATTGTTACCATGGCCTCTCTCAGACATTGCAAGATTTCCAGTTCCTGGCTGTACAGTGTGTATATAGAGAAGTAGTCTCAAAATCTGAGCTTCAAGCACCTCCTGCCTACACATTCTTCAGTATAAAGCTTATATTGATGAAGGCAAATAAAGAACAAGTAGAGTCAGAAATGATTCTTTCCCAGTTCCAGAAATTTAATGTCTGTCTCTGACAGACAGAAAATGCTGCTCCACAGACGTCCACATCCTAGTCATCAGAATTTGTGAATATGTTAGTTACCTGAAAGGGGAGAATTAATGTTTCAGAGGAAAGTAAAGTTGGTAGTAAGTAGACTTTATCTTTTATTATCTGAGTGGGCTTAATGTCAGCACTAGAGACTAACAGTAGGAGCTAGAGATGGCAAAGGAGTCATTGTCAAGGGAAGATGTGACAACATAGCTTGGACACGTGAAGATGCACTAGTGCTGGCTTGCAAGACAGAGGAAGAGCCCTATGAGCCAAAGTGTGGGTAGCTTATATTATAGAAGCTGGAAAAGGAAGTGGAACAAATTTTCTCATGGAGCATACAGAAAGGAATGCAGCCCTGGCAACACATTGATTTAAACCTGGTGACATTTATGTCAGACTTGTGCATTCTAGACACATAATAAATTTGTGTTATGAAAAGTTCTTATCATGCTGTAAAACATTGAGTGTAAGCTTTTCCTCACCCTAAAGGGTCATGGAAAAGAACATGCTAAAAAAAGAAATTCAACATTCATTGTTACATATTTGCAAAATACTGTCCTCACTGACTGTGGAACCTCCTGTGACACTTTTCCCCATGGAATGACTGATAGATAACACTCTTGTTCCAAATGAATCCAACAGAAAAAAGAATATATAATATAATTCTTCACTGCAAATTGGTAGTCATTCTTCCTTTAAATAATAATGGAATAAATGTGACAGAGAAAGTCTATGCATCAACATTATGCAGTTATATAAGAATAATCAGGGCGCATGGCACATTTTTAGAAAATGGAAAAACTTCGTCACTCGGTTGAACTGGAATTAAATATAGATAATAACTTACAGAGATCTGCAAACACAGAGAGTAAACAGCTTGGATTCAAACCTATGCAACAGAAAGCACAGTACTGATTCATTGAGAAGTAATAAGTTCTAAGGCTCTTGAGCCTAAAACATACTGTGCTGGAAGTCAGTCTTTCTCACACTAGGCTTGAGTTGCAGGACTCAATAAATTGTTACTTTTTCAAGTTTAAAAAAAAAAAAAAACAGGGAAATTTGTGCCACACATATGGTGAAATCTTTTTTTATTGAACATATCCACAAGTCCATATCTAACAAATCAGTAGGACAAAGATTATATACTTACACAATGACCTTGCCGAAAGCATACATAGTTTAAATAAGGAAAAATCAATTTAATTAAAAGTTGATCAAGCATGATTGTTCTTTTTACGTAGGTTTTGATCCTAGAAAATAGTATATTCATTTACTACTGTGTATGAAGAAAAAGTTACTCAACAATACTAATAAATGAAAAGGTAGAAGTTTTAAAAGAACTCAGAACTTTCCTAATTATGTTGTATTGAAACAATATTTTCAGCATTTTAATTGCTAAATTTTGATAATTTTCAATGGCTGATATAAAAATATGCTACCCTCCAAAAATAGCATATTCTGTATAGAACTATTCTTTTTGAATGGTTTAATAGCATATGACCCATCATATTTGATCTAGCAATATTATTTTAGTTTACATATTGGTTAGATAATTATACATATCGACTAAAGTGAAGACTTGAAAAATACCTTGCTGGCAAGGATTTACACACATTGTGTCTTCCCTTAAAAGAATATAAGTTTAAGAGAGCTTTAAAATGTACATTCAGAAATACAAGAGTTTATTTGTAACAATGACATAGCAATTTGCTAATTTAACATTGACCTTTGAACATGAATCTGAAACAAAAAATAATTGAGATTTTTCCCTTAAAGTCATTATCAACTATTTTGGTGATCATAATAAAGTATTACTAAGATAAGCAAATACACTGTAAATTTCTATTCTTTTAATATGTAAACTTTCCACCATGTACAAAAATGTATAAACTCTACTGTGTGCAAAGCACAAGACCAGATTTTGGGTTTTTGAGACAGGGTGTCCCTATGTAGGTCAGGCTGGCCTTGAACTCACTATGTAGCCCAGGCAGGTCTCTAACTCATAGCGATCCTATTGCCTCAGCTTCCCAAGTGCTGAGCTTATATGATGTATTTTTAAAAAGAGAAAATAGAATCTTAAAAGTTTCTCTCAAAAATATCTATTTCTTTATCACTTTTCTCAGCACACCTAAAACTTCTTTGTTTCTTAGGCTGTAGATAAATGGGTTTAACAGAGGAATTATCACGGTGTAGAACAGTGAATATATTTTATCCTGATATTTATCTGGACCAGACCCTGGACCTACATACATGATGAAGAGAGTGCCATAGAACAAAGAGACAGAGAGAAGATGACCACTACATGTGGAAAAGGCTCTGCTTCTGCCCTTTTCAGACTTCATTTTCAGGATGGCAATAAGGACATGAATATAAGAAACTATAATACTCATAAAAGTAATAGCTTGTATAAAAGTAGCAAAAATAAAAACTACTAACACATTAACATATGGGTTGGTGCAAGAAATTGTATAGAGTGGCAAGATTTCACAATAGAAATGATCTATTATATTTGACTTACAGAAAGTTAATCTTAATAATAATCCTACATGAATTATGGGATGCATAAAACCAATTGCATATGATATGCTTATCAACCAAGTGCAGAGTCTACTGGACATCACCACCAGGTAGAGCAAAGGGTTACAAATGGCTACATAGCGGTCATAAGCCATTACTACCAAGAGGAAACATTCTGTGGTTGCACTAAAACCAAAAAAATAGTATTGAATCATGCACTCGAAGAGGGATATCATTTGGCCTCTGTCTAAAATATTGACAAGCATCCTGGGGGTCACTGAGGAGGAAGTACAAGCATCAGTAAAGGCTAAACTGCTGAGGAAAAAGTACATGGGAATGTGAAGCTGTGGGTACTTCCAAACGAGAAAAATCAATCCAAGATTGCCCACCATAGTAGTTACATAAATCAATGAGAACACCAAGCACAAAGGGACCTGCAGCTCTGGATGATCTGTTATCCCATTAAGAAAAAATTCAGTCACCAACGTCTGGTTTGCCTCCATTATATCCATGTAGACTGTTCACTGCAATGAGAAAATAGATATAGAAAAAATTACCAGCATTCACATTAAATGGTATTGGATTACAATGTCACATTCCTTCATTTTCAACGCTCCTTAATAGATTCGAAGATGTAGTGTTTTTGTTTTTATTATTTATATAGTATAAATACTAATATAAATAATTCTGAAATATAAGGATTTTTTTAAATGTTAATGATGAGACCATATATACCAATTTTGAATTTTGTTGGCATTATAACTTTTCATTCAGAATTGTGATAATATATTTGGGGGGACAGAGAGAGACAGAGCAATATTTTAAAAATGAAAAATGAAAGATGAAAACTTAATATTAAAATCTTTTAAAGCAAGACTAGATAAAATTCCAATCCTTTTCAATTTCTCAGGAACTCTTCCATATCTTTTATCCTAAACAAAAAATAAGCTGTATCTTTGATATTAATGGTATATATCATTTCTTTCTTCTTAAACTATTAATGAGACAGTAAATTAAAATTTATGTTATTTTCTATCCCATAATGATATGACATTAATCAAAACTGTTTGTATAGATTATGCATTCATCAAAGCTATGCAATTTTCTGAAAAACTTTTAAAAATGTTTTAATAAATAGCAATAAAAGACATGGGAACAGAATCATTCATTCATTTAGTAAAGTAATTACTCAGCATATCTTGATTTAGAACACTGTTAGTCTTAGCTTAGTCACACATAAAACCTATGACTGAAGCATTACAACTACGACAATAAAACAATCTCTATTTTATGGGTAAAAACATGTACACTATCAGTCTGTTTGCATATGAAGGATAATGTAGGAGCTTTCATTAAGCATACAAATTTTAAAAATTATTTAATAGCTAATAATGTCTTTTAATCTTGACTAAACTTGATTCTAGAGAAATTGTAACCATTTTTACTTTCCTATTCTTTAACACATTGAGTGGGATTTTAAAATCAAAATGAAATGTACATTACAAAAGACACCATAAAAGAAAGAATAACTAATATTTTGAATATCTTGATTCAATTTATAAGTAAAAATTATAAATTTATTTTATATAGAAAACCAAAAAGGACAAAAGTTGAGACAAAATAGTAGGAAATAACTAACATAAAATAAAGATAAGTCAGGAAAGAAAAAGTGCTAAGTTAAAAATGCTCCCACGAGTTCAATAATCCTGTAAAGCATGATTCTGGACATAAGAGATGTTTCATGAATGCAACTTTATAGAAAGAGAAGGCTGAAGAGGTGGTTACAGTTAGGCATGGTGATCCACACTTGTAATCCCAGCACTTTGGGAAACCAAGGCAGGAAGATCACAAATTCAAGCCCAGACTGGGCAACTAAGTGACTTAGGGAGACCCTGTCTCAAAATTAAACAATAAAAATAGCTAGGTATGTAGCACAATGCAAAGGTCCTAGTTCCTCTTTTAGGTATCTGAATCCTTGATTTATGCTGGAAAGCAGGAGGTGTCCATTTAAAAATCTCAGGATTAAATGTGTAACCATGGAGGGAATATTTACAAGTCATTTCCACAGCTCCCAGGTTCTTACAGCTAGACTAGTCAAGTCCATATCATACCAATACATAATTTTACTTCTACTGCCTAACTTAGTCAAAGCGTCTTCTCTGTAAACAACAAAAACAACCAAAAGCAAACACTATGGAAAGTTTAAGGAATATAGCATTCATGAAAAAAATGTAACTCCTTAAACAGTAAAATATATAGAAAAACTGGAATATTTTATATAGAAAACCCCCTAGACTTTTTTTCCTAAAATCGAGAAACAGTTGTGTAGAATAGCTCTTTATTGGGAATAGAAAAAGAGAAAATTTGTCTGGAGTTTTCTTCTAAGATGTTAAAGTGCATTAATGGCTGGTGGTGTTTGTATAATCATAACCATTGACTCGTGTGTTACATCAAATGTCCAAAAGTGCCAGATTATATCTGCTGAGAACACAATAATAAAACCCTCTGCAGATGTGATGAACTCTTCCTTTCTGTATAGTTCCAGGAATACCAGCTGAAGGAGACCCACACCAGGAGGAAAGCATAGATTCCTAAGAGGCCGTATATTCCTATGATCTTCAATTATTGGAAAATCTTCCTGACCGTGGGACATTTCTAAAGTCCAGAATGAATTTTAATTTTTAAAGACACATCAAATGTGGGTTTTATAAGTCATTGCCTTGACAAAGCATTGTTAACCAAAATGTTACAAAATTTTAGAATCTTTGCATCTCAGTTCTACCTCTGAATTAATAGCCAATTATGCCTAAACTAATTTACAAACCTTATTTTAAGGTTTTCACTGCAATGTGGTAGTTGTTCATTTCTCCTGAGCTATTATTCTTCATTGTTATTAACAGGTAGTGGAGCATACAGATCAAACATACATAATTTATAATAAGATTAAGAGGAACTAAACAAAATAATTATTTAGCTTTTGAAATTCAAGACTGATTTCTGTTCCCTAAGTCTTCTGAAAAAATATTTTTCACATCTTTTGATACCTAATGAGAAATTCTTGGTACTGAAATAAATTTTGCAAAACTAATGACAATGAAATCCAAGATTGTATTCTCACCCAACTCCTATAAGATGTAATAGATGCCATAAGATTGAAATATTCATGAACTTGTAAGGTATGAGAACAAAGATAGCAAAGACAATTGTACCTCCATGCATTCTTTCAGAAGCACCATTTGTGGGGAATGATATTTAGCGCTTTCCATCCTCAATTTTATGGAGTTAACACAGAACCCTCTGTTTGTAAAGTTAATATGGCAACTCCCTCAGTGCCACCGGAGGATTCCCTGTAGGATGAAGCCAGTCTACCAGGCATTATACACTGATCGACAAATTCCTTCAAACAAACCTATTATGATAAATATTTTATATCCTTTTTGCTTATGAAAACAAAAGAAAAATGAAAATATGTATTACACTGAGATTCATTAAATGCATTAGGTGCAACTGACTTGTCATTAAAATTTAACTGCAAAAAATAAGAAACGCTATTGCACAGGAAATATATTTTGTTGATTATATATGAGTATAGAACATATACATATGTGTACAAGTTATCTTCGTGATAGTAATCAAATGTTCCCTTAGCAAATGATTATTTTAAGCCTAAATTCTGAGAACCATGTATAATATATGAAATCAGTATATTTCATGTGATTCACTCCAGTCAAATACCTAGAAAAAATACTTTTAATAAAAATGTAGAGGGGGCCGGGGATCTAGCTCAGTGACTAAGCCCCTGCCTGGCAAGCGCAAGGTCAGGAGTTCAATCCCTGTTGCCGCCAAAAAAAAACATGTAGAGAGCCGGGGATTTAGCTCAGCTGCGTAAGTGCCTGCCTAGCAAGCACGAGGTCGTGAGTTTGACCCCCGATACCAATAAATAAATAAATAAATATTTTAGAAATTGAATTAAATTAAATTAAAAACATAGAAAAACAAAACAAATTAGAATCACACCAGTCACTGATGAATTATTTTTACCTTTTGTATTATAGTTGTGCTTTTGCATATTTATGTACTTATATTTGTGTATACTGTATTTGTATACCTTTTAAGCACAATATTAGAATACCAGTACACATAATTTTTCATAAACTATTTTTAACGATAATATATTACATATTTTCCTACATCATTCACTTGAAAAATGTGGTTTTTCTGGTTAAATAATTATAAAAGTCTGATATAAAGTGCTAGAATTGAAAATAATTTTGTAAACACATTTACATTGTTAAGGATTTCTTTACCAATCTGCCATAAAACCTATGAATAAATTATAGTTTATAAAATTTGAAACAACCCATTTCCTAACTTTATACAAGAAAAAATAGCACTATATATACACATATGTGCATAGTCATATGTATCCATATCTATAGAAACCTGACAAGAAATATGTCTAACCTATATATACTGAGAAAAACTTTAAAACTTGTTTTGAAAGTGTCCTCTTTTTTAAAATTTTACTAAAAATTGACAATATTCACTTATTGGATACAATATGATATTACATGCACATAGTAAAATATACTGTGGTCACCATGCTGTGTGTGTAATAGATCTCACAAAATTTCTTCTGACTGATGGAAACTTTGTTCCCTTTGACCAACAACCCGTCCTTAACCTCCCACTCCCTAGCCTCTGGTAACCATCTTTTTACTTTGCTTTCATGAGTTTAATTGTTTTAGACATCATATTTACATGAGAACATAGAATACTTGTCTTTTGATGCCTAGTTTATTTCATTCACACTAATGTCTTCTAGGTTTATCTGAGTTGTTGCAAAGGACTGAATTTTATTCTTCTGAATTGTATATTCCATGGAGCATATGTACCTTATTCACTTTATGTCTTGGTTACTTTTCTCTCATTGCTGGGACAAAACACCTGACACTCAAAGTGAAGTAAGAAAAGGTTTATTTAGCTTACAGTTTCAGGAGATTTCAGTCCATAATCATCTGGCTCCAAGGCAGGGTGGTAAGGCAGCAGCCAGAGCAAAAAAGGAGAAAACAAGCTTCTTCTCCACCCTTATATTGTATGCAGCCCTCTCCACCCCCATTTCAGGGCAGGTGTAGCACTCACTAAATCTCCATGCTCTCCTCTTGTACAGGATGAGGATATTTACAAAGTAGGAACCCTGGCTCCCTGCTGAGTCTCTCAGTTAAAACTTGTAAACTTCTCAAGTTGACACAACGTATCAACCATAACACTTTATCCATTGATGGAATTGTAGGTTGCTTCCATAAAATGTGAGTAATGCAATGAACGTGGGAGTGCAGGTATTTCCTTGAGGTACTGATTTCAAATCATTTAGCTACATTCTGAGAATTGGAATTGTTGGATCACAAGCTAGTGTTATTTTTAGATTTTGAAGGAACTTCCACACTGTTTTCCACAATTACTGTACTAATTTACATTTCCAACAACAATATACAAAATTTCACTTTCTCCACATCCTCACAATGAGTTGGTACTACCTCGCATTTTAGTTTGCATTCCCCTAGTGTTCAGTGATGAAGAATAATTTTTACGTATTTTTGGCAATTTCTATATCTTCATTTTAGAAAATGTCCATCTTACGTGCATCTTTTAAACAGATTATGTACCCTTGCTGTGGAATTGCTTGATTTCCTTATATATTTTGAATAATAGCCCCTAATCAGAAGTGTTATGGCTTAGGTCTAACATGTTCCCCAAAAATCTCATACATTCGGAGGCAACGCTTTTGGAAGGAGATTGGACTCATCAGTGGATTAATCCATTAATGAGTTCATGGTGATTGTGCTGCTAGGAGACAGGGACTGGTTTTAGTGGGTTATTGGATGTGCGACCCTGGCTTCTCCCTTTGCCCTCTGCCTGCGAGTCCCCATGGGCTGAGCAGAGATCTTCTGCCAGGTCTTTCTGCCATGAACGTTTCCACCTCAAGAGCAACTGACCATGGGCTAAATCCTCTGACAAAGTAAACCAAAATAAACATCTTCTCTTACAGTTTGCAGGCATGGGGTATTTTCCCCAAGAATGAGAAAGTGACTAATATAAGAGGTGTGGCTTACAGATACTTTCTTTCAATCCATTTTCTCTTCACTCGGTATTTTGTTTGTCATGCAGAAACTTTTTGCTTTCCTTATTTGTGCTTTTAGGGTCATGTTTAAAATAATTATGTACTTATGAATGTGTATTGTTTTCACCTGGTTTCTGTGAAGTATCTGATCTTATCTTTCAGCCATTAATTCATTTTAAGTTGATCTTTATATTTGGTATGAGGTAACAATCCAATTTTATATTTTTGCATGAAAATACTGTCCTCCCATTTTTTGTTATGGCCCCATTTTATGTAATTAATTGACCATAAATACATGCGTTCATTTGTGGGCTTTTTAATCAATTGTTTATTTTTATGTCAGCACTATTCTATATAAAAATGTCTACTTAAATGAGAAGGCTCTATGTGTTAAAGGTATTAGCTTTCTTAAATTAATATATATTTATCCTATTTAAAACAAAATTATACTGAGCTATTTTGACTAGAAAAAGTCTATATTCATCTGGGAGATAATTTAAAAATAAAGTTAATGTAAATATCAAAAACAATAAAGAAGGGAGCTATTCCATACCAGATATTTTGATGTCATAAAGTCATCTGCAACAATTGAAATTATGCTTCATTTCATCAAGAATCATTCTGAGGACAAGTTCATTAAATGAATTTCTGCTTGTAGACAAAGAGGAGGAAATGTAGCAGCTAGAGTTTGGCCGCAGCATGGTGGTGCACCTTTGCAACCCCAGCATTTGAAAGGCAGGGGGATCTCTGAGTTTGAGGCCAGCCTGGGCTACATAGTGAGTTCAAGGCCAATCTGAACTGCATAGTGAGACTCTGTCTCAAAAAAAAAAAAAGTTGAGTAAAACAGACTTGTGGGCTTTGCCTCTGAGACTTTGATCAAATAAATTCTCTAGCTCTTGTTTTCCTCACTTGAGAAATACAGTTAATAAGATTGCATTTATATGGTTGTTGCAAGAATAAAATGAGAATGAAGTGCAAATCCTTATCACTCTACTGGGCAGTAAGGGTTCATAAAATCTATCATTTTAATTTTTGGATTTCTTTCTTTAGTTCAGTTATTCATAATGACATTTGCTAAATTCTTTTGGAAGAGAATAAAGTTTGGAGTAAGCAAAATTGAGACATGTGCTGTCCTATTGCCAATTTGTGACAATGGCAATTTAACTTTCATGAAAGAAATTTTTACAAGTTAAAACCATCTGCAAATTTATGTGGAGACTAGAAAATTGGTGAGTTAAGTGGAATAAATGAAATAGATTATCTATTCACGATCATCAGGACAAAATGTAAGTAAAACAGTCTAAAGAGAAACATTTATATACTTTAATAAAATTACAGGGTGGTATTTCACAACTAAATGCTTCAGGCTGCATCTTTGAAAAACAAGAACATTCTCCTTTCTAACCACAATACAATTTGATATCTAACAAATAACAGTATTTTCCCAGTAACATCTTCTCCAGATGTTTCCAAATTATCTTTTGCAGTATTACATGGCATTTGTTTATTGTCTGTAACAAAACTCTTTAATTAGAATACTTTCATTTCTTTCTCCAGTGACTTGTTGGAGAGAAAGGATCAACTGTCCAATTGTCTTTCCAAAAATTTTACATTCTGATTGTGTAATTTGCACTATTTAACTGTTTTCCCATTTCCTATGTTTTTCTATTCCCTGTGGAAGTCATGTGCTTAAAGACTTGACTACACATTTTTGACTGTGTTATGCACATGTACCAATTCCCTTCAAGAAATGTAATCATTGTGTACTGCAAACATGCACAAATAAAATTTTTTAGAACATTTTTGTTTTTTAACAAAACAGTTAACAATGCTTATGAAATAGACTTATCAATGTCTATGAAACAGTACTTCATAGACGTTGTTATAGACTTCATGTATCATCAGGTCGGGAAGCACATTGTGTCTTGCTATTTATGAAGCTCAGTTTGATCTCTCGGTTATAGTGGTAACAGCCAGATCTCTTCTTACTTAATGTTTTCCCCTTACACCTGCAAGTAATTACTGCTAGGAGAACTTGCAAATAAATATATTGTTAATACCTTGGAAATTTCCAGAATTGTGAAAAAACAAGATTTAGTTAAGATTTTTAGTGTCCTTTGATGAACCTTAGAATTAATTATGGAATTAGGGATTTTTTAAATGGAAATTTTTTAATTCTACCATTTGTTCTACTTTTTCAACTGCCATAATTTGATGCAAAAGAAAAGAAAGCTACAAAAAAGTTTTGAAAATTAGCATAATAAAAAGAAACTGAAATTTAGAGCAAAATGTCTAAACATTTTTCAGACTTCCTTGACCTTGCTAGAAGTTCACAGTTGCTTCTTCACCTCCTTTAAAGTTCAACTTCCTTCTGAATGTAGTCAAAGATTGCTGATTAAAGGAAAGATTATTTGGAAAGCATTTTAGTGTCTCTTACAGCATAGACGCTGATCTAGAATCTTCTTAGGAAAAAAAGAGCTATGGCAATTGAACTGAAGATTTCTCCAAATTCCCTCTGGTCCAGTGATTTCTGTTTGTTTTTAACTAATTTAGTGATTAAATTGTTTCTTGCCAGGAAAAAAAAAAATTCCATTTTGGGTAATACTGCATTTTAAATCTTTCTCCCAAAGAGTTATTTTAAAAACACATTTTTATTAGCACTTGTTTGCAGTATATAATAACTTTATTCTTTGTGCAGTGTTGGTACATATACATAACACCTCTTGACTTTTTTCATCCCTTTCTCCTTCCCTCTCCATTTCTTTGTCCCCTTCCCTTTGGCAAAAGATCTTTTCTACTACTTCACACTTGTAAATGAAGGAAGTACAACTTCCTTCTACCGTCCTCAAGCTGCTTAAATGAGCAAATAAAATAACTTAAATCAAGCAGGATAATTTGGGTAGATCAAGCAAGATAATTATAAAATCTGAAAGTAATATTTATATATGAGGTAGGCTTTTCTATTAAGATATCATAATTCAAAATCATAATGAAAAATGTCAACAGTTATAGTGGTTTGACTCTCAAAATATGACACAAGGCCCAAATGCATCAGAATCCTTGGATATTTGTGAATAATGTACACTCTCAGGCCTCCCAATGACCTTCTGGGTTTAATACTGAAGGCTCGAGCACATCAAGACTGAAAATAAAGACCTATGCTCCTTATCAATGGCTTCTCTTCTGTTTATGCTTCCTGTTCTTTGAAGTTTTTTGGTTTATTTATGATTTCAAAGCCTCCAAAGGTTGTCCTGTTTTTTACCATAGCAGTAGTTTTAAATCCAAATCCAAGAATATTACTCAAAGGTATGAAGGAAATGTTATACCATGTTAAATTTTATTTTGCAAATAGTGAAAACACAAAGTTTGTGTGGGTCCTTAAATTTTTCAAAAAAATATTTTACAGTCCTTTGCATGCAAAATCAATACCTTGATTCTATGAGAGCTACATAAGAGCAAATTAAATTGTCTGGAAAATTTAAGGAATTCAGTATATCACTCCCAGTTGAAAGTAACACACAGCCTGATAAGGCAAGGAATCTTGTTTTCACAGTATCAGTGAGAATGGAGACGGGTAACACTGAGCCCACCCTCTGACTATGTTGCAGGCCAGGCCGCAGAGCTGTGCAGGGAAGACCACATGCTGGCTTTTTGTAGGCTCTCAAACAAGACTGGGCAGTGTTAGGTTATTTTAAGAGCAGCATAGATAAACGGAGTACTCTGCGCAGTGGAAAAGCAGGATTTATCCAAGGGAAGAATATACTGGGGGAGGGGTTGAAGATGCCGAGGGAAAACGTTCAGCCTAGGTGGCTTGGCGATTTTCCCCCACGAGGTGCAGTCACCGAGGGGCTTTAAAGTATTCCAAATGAGAGGGCATGGCACTTGGGGGTGGGCACTGGTGATGTGGGAATTCTGGCAATTAGGAGGAACCTGTAATCAGGGAGGGAGGGGCTGGTGGTCCAGCTACACTGCTGCTGTAATATCCAGCAATCTACTAGGACAGAAACCTTTCAGGCAGAAGATTCTCTTCCCTTAAGCTCCAGCAAGACTGTGCACACATCTCCCACACTCCACATTGGAGGCTGGCACAGCAAAATTGGAGCACCATCATCTCAGGGTTTTCATTTCCTGTCTAACTCCATATTCTGCTCCATGTATTCTCCTCCCTCACTCAGTGAAAAAAAAATAGAGGCTTATTTTTACTTCTCTTGACCTACTATATTTCCTACACTATGAAGATGCCTGCCTCAGCCTAAGTAGACATAGCTATATATAAAGCTTATAAAACTGTGATCTAAGTCTTCCAGCTTATTTCTTATCAAAGAAAAATAATACATATTCTTTGAAGATAAATTCCTACTTTTAAAATCAGAAGGCAAATTTCTTCATCTACACTGCTTGTTGACATTTCAAAATATACCTCCAGACAGAGAAATATTATGCCAACTACAAAGCCAACTCTATAGTCAGGCAAGAAACAAAATTAATATTTTCCATCCTCCGCCCTCATATTATATCCTTACTGAATGTGAGTCCACTTAAAATTTTATTGGCCTTTTCTTGCGGGGGGTCTACCCACTTCTAAGAATGCAGAATATTAAGATCTAAATCTTCCCAACAATGACTGAAGTTCACCTAAGTAAAATTAGATGTGTGATGGAAGTCTGTCCTCTTACTAGGAAGCTGCCTCCAACCAAAGGACAACCCACTTCTGCCCAAGAGATTCCAGCTACATGTTGTGCAGGGCTTCCCTTGAGCAGAAAAGAGGCTGGATCTTAACTGGTGGTTTCTCAATTATCTTTGTAAATGTTTCAGAAAGTATAAATTTTCACCCCAAATCCAAATCTTTTCTTTATCCTCTTTTATATGTCCACTTGCACCCTCAAGTTGCAACCCCATTTCTTCCTCAATTGTCTGACTGGCTGAAAATAGTGCTCCATGCTAATTTCCAGAAGATTAGTGTGACTTTACACTCACTTCTTTCAGAATCTCTCCTACTGCATTTGGCATCTGCATGACAAACCTCAGGTGCTCTTTTGGACTTGCCTAGATTAATTCTGGAGATGCATACACATATCTGATCTTTACACAAAGGCACAGGTCACTTCTCGTGACTTGAGTTTTCACTGTTAGACTCGAGTTTTGCTCACTGAAAAGAGATTCTTTAAAATATATAGAGTGCAAAACAAGATAATCAATTATTTCTTATTTTCCTATTTCCCATCTTCTCTCTCATGAGGTTATAACCTAATTTGGATATGACCTGGATCTTAATATTAGTCAATGATTTATATTAATCGGTACATGGACTATGTATAGCAGGATCTTTAGGTAGCAAGAAAAAATTAACTTTAAAACTACCTTGTAAGTCTTTGATATTGATATCAAAGAAGACTTGAAGGGTTCCATGTAATATCTCAGGAGTAAAGTGAAGATTCCTGAGATCACTGTGTCCTCCTAACACCCTCTTCTCCTCTGGCCTGGGCATGCTGCTGGATTTTTCAGACAAAGTAAGTGCCTGTTGGAACTGATGATCTGGTCTTTCTGATTGGAATCAGGCCTGGCTGCTCTCCAAGGCTGTTCTGCCTCTTGGATTTCTTTCATGAAGTCAGCTCTCAGGATCTCTGATATATATGCTAGCTATGTGCTCCAACCCACTCACTGTTATGCAGTCTCCTCATCTTTAATAAAAGTGGGTCCCATGACTCTGCAGTCACTGCAGGATTTTCCAGAGTTTCATCATGCAGCATGGTGATAAGGAGAAATTCCCAAAGCTAAAATCAAAGGTCTCCTACCTATACACTCTGTGAGAGACCAAGTTTCTTTTAAGGGACTGAGCTTCTTTTGAGGTAGTGAAAAAAGGAAGATATAAGTCAGATATTATTCTCTCCAAGTCCAGTAATTTGGAATTTAGAAAAGACCTCAGGACTTGAAGAAGTAGAATTTTTCTGCTATTTGCAATTTACTAAAACCTGCTTCTAACAGTCTGGCAAGTTTAAAACCTAGTTATAGACAGAAAGACCAGAATTCAGTCTTCCAAACTTAGTAAAGGATGTAGCAAAGGATGTAGCAATTAATTTAGAAGTTCTACTCCAAAGACTAGTATGCAAAACAGCCAAATGTTAAATACTAGCTCTTTACCATCCAAGGAACCATGAAAAGAAGCTTGTTAAAACACAAAATTAAATTTTCAGAGTTTAATGTTTGCAAAAATCATTACCTCCATTATCTTTGGGGTCTTCTGTGGCTAGATTCCTTTTCAGAGATTTAAGGATGACAGTTTTGCTTTGTACAATGTGGCAGACGAAAGCATGGAGAACTTAATAATCTGGTCTCCATGTCAAAATAAATAGAGGTTATTATTGAAATAATATAAAGATAAAGGCCATAGAGAAAGGCATGCAGCAATCATATACCCAAGACAATTCTGTCTGACTGACACATTTTAAAAAATGGTGTTTTCCCACTGAGCTTGACTGAGTGAGAAAGGAGAAAAGTATTGTAATCCAAATATTGTAATCCCTTTTCCTCCTCCTTGAAGTCCAAAAAGTTTATATTTGTAATCCCATTGAAATGTTATTGGAATCCTGGCAAGTTAATTCTAATCTGCCACCTCCAGTGCAACCAATGGCTACAATAAAGACACTAAGACATATTCATAGTTACGGGCAGCCAAGAGGTCCTAAATCTAATCCAGGTGAGGATTCATGGGACAAAGGCCATAACCCAGGGCCTCACCTAGAATTTATTAGCTTGTGAAAAAGGGAGCAGCTTGAGGATGAATGACGGTGAGAATGGAGGGAACATGAGTCTGTGAGCTAGGCTTAGCTAGGAGGACAGAAAGCACATCTGCAATATGCAGAAAGAAGGGTATGCAGAAAGACCAATCTGCATAGTTCAATTGGGGTAGCATTTAAATGTTTTGGAGGCTGTTGTTTCATCTTTCTGATAAGTAAACTTTTGTGTCCTGGGAAGTCATAGTCTCTCATCTTGAGGCTCTAACCCATTTGACATTCCTGGAGCTATATGGTTCTGCCATCCCACTGTGCACAACTGTTTACAGGGAGACATGAGACAGGGAAACAGGAAACTGTCAACTGACTTCAAAGATTACACATCAGTGCCTCAGATAGCCCTATTTACATTGTTTAGAACCATTTGAAGGGAGAAGGAAACAGACAGCTCTGTACATATCAGTAGATGGAGATAGGGCCCAGTTTAACTAATGCAGAGGTGATTGATCTGCATTCAAGGAGAGCCATCCAAATGATCTTCTACAGAAAAGAACTTCTACAGAGATTCTATAATTGCAAGGGCAAACCTATTTGAATTGGAGCCTACACAACAGAAAGGACAGCATGATGCAGTGAGAGGAACTGGAATGTGAGGAAACCAAGCATAGAACAAACTATACCTAAAATCAAACTGCTCTATGTTGTTTTTAGTTGTATGACCAGCAATTTACTATATCTTGAAATATTTTTTTAAATGATGGGAATGAGAGAACTCTGGCACAGAGAGAGAGAGATCTTTTCCTTTATTATGCATATTCACAAGGTCATATGTAATAAAGTCAAGTTCAAATATGTTTCAGCAAAATGGATGGGCAGCAAATCTAGACAGCTTTGATAGAGAAAAAATCAGTTTCATTTATTTCACTGACAGTTGATTAAACATTCCTGCTACTTTAGGTGATTAACAATTCCAGAAAGAAACTCCATTTAGGTACATAATGCTGAGTAGGTTTAGTCAATAAGTTAAAAAGTATAAATTTTGAAAGAATTCAGAACTTCTATAATTATGATGCAGAGAATGACTTGAAATTATCTTAGGTATTTTAATTAACAAATGTGCATGTCTTTTCTGAATGCAATAGCAATATAAGTTGCTTTCCAATATCACTTTTAGATTTCATAAAATTATTCATTTTAAATTCCTCAGGATGATATGTTTGTTGTAACAATATTACTTTAATTTTCATATTACTTATATATTGATATAGATCTATCAAATAGAGAATTTGGAAAATATGTTGCCCAAGAATTATTTAAGAGAGTATAAATACTTTTTTAAACAGAGTTTAAACATCCTGAGTCTTAAAATGAATATAAATTTAAAAGAATTTTAAATGTTTATATCTGGAAATACAAGAGTTCATTGATGCTACAAACACTTTGTGATTTCAGTTTCAATTGAAAATTTAGAAAACACAAAACAAGTAAATTACTATCGTCTAACTAACCACTGATGCATTTTTATGTTTATTTCTCACACTTTTTATCAATGTATGTACTTGTGTTGATATATATTTACATATTAAAACAAATCATGATATTGTTATATACAATTTTATAAACTTTTTAACTTAACAATGGTGTTTACTTGTTTATGGTATTAGATACAAAAATGAACTTTTTCTTATCTCATGTTTTTTCATGAAAATCTTTAATTACAATTTCTTATAAAGTTAAAGACAATTTATTGAAGTATGTACACAGTCTTAAAGAAATTTTTGTGAATTCTTGACATGTACTTTGGAAAAAGTGCACCAATTTGCATCACATAATTTGAAACAACCCATTTCCCAAACTTTAGCAAACAGGAATAAAAATACATATAGGCACGCATGTCTATACAAGGAGAGGGAGATCTATGTATCTGCTTATACATGTACACATACATAAAAATATTTGTATGATTCAATTTGGCAAGAAATATAAGTAGCATACAATTTTTTCACAACTGCAAATTTTACTAAGTTATAGACAAGAAGTGGAATATATGAAAATCCATAATTTTCTAATATAGGAAAATTTGATCTAGTAAAAACTTTTTAACACTCAGAATCCAGAAAAGTTGCATTTCCATTCCTCTTTCTCCTCCTGTTCCTTCTCCTCTTCTTCCTCCTCCTCGTCCTACTCCTCCTTCTCCTCCTCCCCTTCTACTCCTCCTCCACATTTTACTTCTCCTCCTCCCCCTCCTTCTTCACCACCTCCTCCTTCTCCCTCTCCTCCTTCTCCTTCTTCTCATCTTATCCACTTCCTTTTCATTCTTCTCATGAGCTTTTGGAGATTCAATTGTCTTGGGAATGTTTCATGTTCTGAATTTGTCTAACTGACATTGTTTAACTTGTTTCCTTATTTTCTGTATTTTTCTATCCCCAGACAAAACTATATCAAAAGCCTTGATTAAACATTTTTGGCAAGCCTGCTTTGTAAATGTTACCATTGCTTCATATTCATCATGCCTAGAAGCACAGAAAGTCTATGTGACCCCTATTAATCAAGTTTAATTTAATCCCTTGTGTTAAAGGAGTAACAGCCAGATCTCCCTAATCTAAACTTGGGCTTTTTTCCCTTACATGTAGCAAGTAATTAATGTTTTGATACTTTGGTAACTTGTGACTATCTAGATCTCTACTAGATTTTTAGCTAAGGATTTTGCATCTTTTGATCATTCTTGCCACATTCAATTTTGACATCGTGGATTGTAAAATAATCATTTTAAGATTTTGCCATTTGCACCACATTTTAGATGGTATACTTTCATGCAAAGACAAAAAAAAACAAAAATTTGCAAAATGTTTTTAAATTCTAAACATTTTTTAAACTTCTTCAACTTTTCAGAAGTTCATAGTTGCTTAGCCAAATCCCTTGAAACTCAACTTCCTTATCATTTGCAGTGAAAATGTTACTAATTTTAAAAATGCTTATTTGGCTTAGCTTAGTTTTTGAGTGTCCCTTATATAGTAGATCCTAGTCTAAAGGAACGAAATGTGTCATTTTAGTTGAACTTTGCTCCAAGTTCTTTCTGGTCTATGATTCTTGTTTCTCAAAATTTGTAAGAAATTAATATTTTTACTTGTTTTATGATCAAATTATTTCTTGCTAGAAAAAAAAGTTCATTTTGGGCAATGCTTTAGTTTAAAGAGTTTCTCCCTAAAAAAGAATTTTATAAATATATGCATTTACATCTCCTAAGGTTGGTTTGTAAAGGTATATTTGTTTATGAAAAACAATAGTCATTATCATATATTTTGTCATTTTCATTTAACTTTAAACAAATATACCATATAAAATCTCCATACTCACTAATAGTCATCTTTTTTAGAGAGCTGCCAAGTTTCATACGTCTTTCTTTAATGTTTACCATGCATGCTGCACTAGGCATTCATAAAACTACAAAATCTTGGGATCCACCCATAGAGATTCTACTTTGTTAATTTGGGTAGCAATTGAGAATGAGAATAACTAACTTACTACCTCTGGGTGGGGAAGGAGATACACAAGACCTGGATGGTGCAGATATTCATTTACTTGTATTGTTTTCAGTAGAGCCTAATGAATAAAAGAATTGTTCATAATTTTTTATATTATGCTATAACTGGACTGAGAAACCCCTTGTGCTTTAATTCTCATGAATTATGCACACATTAGGTGGAATTCAAACCATTTTTCACCTAAAATATAAAAGGAATGCTTCTGCAAAGATTGCACAGAATCTTACATAAAAACCAGCACCAGAACTTTTCTGGGAACAGCAGAGAATCAGATGCATGTCAGAAGTTTACTTCCCCTCTTTTAATTCCAGAGCACATCACTGGATGGGCAGACGCACAAAAGATATTTGGCCAATACCACTTCCTTCCAGCTGCCTCTTCAGTCTCCACTATGGCAGGACCCTCTTCATCTCTGGGCCTCACATGCACCCAACTAAACTGTTTCTATGTGCACCTTGGTTTTTTTCTCCCCCTCTGATGTTTCCCTCTCTGTACGTAAGACATAAAGTTAGAAACAGTGCGGAGCAGTAGGTAAGAGCATTAGCTCTAGTATCACTGCCACAAAACAAATCCCAGGGCTTCTACTGACACTCTGTTTTACTTATGCTTCAGTTGGCTGCATGCAAAATTTGAGTAACAGTAATATCACAATTTGCTTGTTTTAGATCAAATAAAGTAACATTTTAAAATGATAAAATAGGTCTTTAAACCAGTTTTCGGTGCAGCCTTTCATGAACTCATCTCATATTCTCAGCAATAACCGTAGAATGTGCTAGGAATGCCACACTGTGAGATAAGGGAAATGTACCCAGAACAGCCCAGGCTCTGTGCCAGTCCCTCCTCCAAACAGCACGCTTTACAAGGCTTTATCTCAGCATTCTGCCAGGGCATTAAATCTGGGCAAGCTGCTTTCCAGAGTCCCTCAGCTGGAGCACAAGTAGGCATGCGCAGGTAAGATTCCATTCACTATTGACTGAGCTCTAGGGGACTGATTTGTCATGAATCCAAGGCTTCTGTTGTTCCATGCTTTCTGAAAGTAATAAACTCTCTCATTTATCTTATAGCATATTCCAGTGTTCTCCCTCACTGTATTGTTACCCAATATACAGTAAAGCTATTTCATACGCACCTGACATAAGGATACTTAATGTTTAGAAAAATAAATTCTGGTTTATTCCTTTCAAAAACATTATATTCAATATATATGAGGAGCAGAGAAGAAAATGAAAGGAAACCATAATTTTATCAGTGTGGAATGTTTTACTTGACCTCACGTGGGTTATGTTATATATAAATCTTATATCAATATATCTAATATAATAAAAGTCATGTATTTCTTTTATGAAGCATTTACTTATTTAAGCACTTACAATATGCCAGGCACTGTGCTACATTCTGTGATTTTAAATTATACTACAAAGCTACTGCAATACATACAGCATCATATTAGCAAAAAAAAAAAAAAACCCAGACCTGAGGATCAGTGGAACAGATTAGAAGATCCAGAAATAAATCCAAATGCACTCAGCCACCTTATCTTTCACAAAGGGGCCAAACACACTCCCTGGAAGAAAGATAGTCTCTTTAAGAAATGGTACCAGAAAAATTGGCATCCCACATGCTGAAGACTAAAACTAGACCTGTGTCTATCACCATGCACTAAACTAAAATTAAAATAGATCAAATATCTAAATATTAAAATAGAAACATTAAATCTGTTGGAAGATAAAAATAGGTAGAACTTTTGAAGACATGGGTGTAAAAAAAAGACTTCATGAACAAAACCCCAATGCATGGAAAATACTACAAAAAATCAACAACTGGGATCTCATCTTATTAAAAAGCTTTTGCACAACCAAAAAAAATCATCAAAAGAGTGAAAAAGCAACTCACAGAGTGGGAAAATATTTTAACCAACTGTTCCTCAGACAAAGGACTAATATCTATAAACATACAGATATTGAAAGAACCAAGTCTTCTTTTGAAATCTGGATGGAAGCTTCCCTGGTTCACAAATCTTGCATGCTACATTCCAGTAAAACCAGTATTATATGAATGAGATTTATCTTTTAAAACATCTTTTTAATCTAAAAATGCTTACATGTCAGATATCAAATTTAAATATCATAAATTTTTATTTTTCTGAAGAAATATTCATTGAAAGCAGTCTTTTTGTACCCAAACAGAAAATTTAAACATGTTATCAGCAGGTCCAATGTCCTTTGACAGTTTTCCTTTAAGTACAGTTAAAGAACTAAGTCCCTCACCTGCAACAAGGGCCCTTGTAGTCACATCTGTGCTAACCTCCCTTCTTCAGCTCCTCTGTGTGAACCCCATTTATTTCTTTGCAAGCCAATCACATGCATTAGAATTTGTGCCTCCAGTGACAAGACTTTCTGATAATGAGATTGTGCCATAGGTCTGTAGATGGCAAGTGACCGCAAACATTACCTTGCTAAAACCGAAAACTCCTGATATCTACACAGAACAAATTAAAAATAATCTGTATCTTAACAAAACTATCCAAAGAACTCATAAACATTTTAAGTTTAGGCAGAACAGATCTAGGCCACCTCCCTGAAAGGTCCTTTGCCTTAGTTTTGCTCTTTGCCCTTTTCTTGATCTCTGCCTAGTAAAACTCATCAGATTTTGGCATGAAGTGGGAAAACTGGAAATATGTCTGAAATTTAAATGGAAGCTCTCACAAGGACAACCTTGGATTGCATCCTGAAGAGAAGTTAGACAGTTTGCTTTATTAAAATTGTATTATGATAAGCACAGATAAAGACATGAAAATCATTGAAACCATAAAAAGACACTGAAAGCATCAAATTTTGTATAGACACTGGAGTTTACACAAATATGTCAGTAGTATCACCTGTGGTGGAAAATAGTGGTATAAAGTGTGATTTCATTAGTTAGAATTGGAGCTACCTACAGTGGGTCTATGTTGATGATTCTAAAGTTTATAATACCCTGTGGAATGATCCAGATTTCTCACACACATTCAAATCAGCAATGCCCACTTGAAGATTTTCACTTCATCCTGCAGGAAATCCTTGGACACTCTTAGGGGAATTCCAGCTCTCCACATCACCTTCTCTTGGTAAAAAAATACACTGAAATGTACAACTGGTTGACTCTTGTGTTCAACACAGGATTATATAAACAGTTTTTTCCTTAGCTTGCATAATGAAGTTTCAAAATAACCTCATGCAAAGATTTGCTGCTTGTGTTATTGTCACTCCTATGCTGTCATGTATTATTTCTGCTTTTCAAAACCTTGAAATTTAAAGGATCACCATAATTTCTTAAAAGACATTGGTGACAGAAATTATTTTATAATATTAGTTACTATTTATAACAAAAGTATAAGATTGATACAGTTTGACATTTATTGGTAATTATTTTGCATTTGTTTTACAGAATGTAAAAATAGTCATGGGGGAATGAATAATAAAGAGCAAATGATCTTTGTGTTTTATTTCCATAACTAAAATCTGGGTAAGCAAAATAGCTATAAGAGGAATTGTTCCTTGTGTCAATGATTCATTGTCTTATTAACACAACTTTAATGACTTTATGAGTTCTGATGCAGTAGAATATTAAGTGTTTTAAAAGTGGGTTTAAAGATTCAAGTCCTAATTATTATATAAGAAATATTCATGTTGATTATGTTATAAAGATACATTTTATGAAATCACATTTTCTGATTAAATATTTAAGGTATCTTAATTAAATACTAATTCCTCTATATCTTCCCACTTCTGACAATAATTTCACAGCATATTATATATCATATTGATTTAAAATATGTATATAATTTGATATTTATAGCTATTATGGTATCTATATTATTATGGCGATATAAAGAGGTGGAGACACAAAAAGATATGTATATAGAATTGAATATGGACATACATATAAATCATTGACTATTTTATAACTGGTAATATTAATTTCATATATAATACTGTACATATTTCTTAAATTAAGTTTGTGAGGATAATTTCCAAATTCTAAGTACAACTAAGATTAGTAATACTTACACTGTATGTAATACTAATGAAATTTTCATTTATTAGGGGGTCACATAGAAGGAAACCCATTCATATAAAGTCTTACTTAAAAGTAGAATTGTTGATATTTACTCTTTTATGCTGTCTCAGTCACGATACAATTTTTGGGTCATTTTATTCTGCTAAAAATTGTGGAGAATAAAATGCTTTCAAATAAAACTGACAGGTTTTCTAGAGAAATTTAACTCTAACAGCTGTAATAATCACATGAGGGAATATTCAAACGCAAAATGAGTTTCACGCAGTGTCAATATATTTATAAATGAAACAAAATCTAACCTTTTTTTCTCTTACTTATATACAATGTTTCAATAAACTTTGTTTTTTTTAATAAAGTGAAATGATTCTCAGAATGTCAATGATTAATGTACACCAGTGTCAATACAAACATTTAAACCTAACTCTGAGAATCTCCCATTACTTAGTGTCCAGGCTTCTCTGACTCTCCCTCTGTCCTTCATCTTTGGCTTGTCTTTTCTACAATCTTCCACCTATGATTTTGTGACTCTTTATCTATTTCTCTTATTCCATGTCATTTTCTTTTCACCTGTCCAAATTTCTCTTTCCATCTCTTACATTCATTTAGCTGGCCATTTTCCTCTCCTCTCACTCGCCTATCCTTCCTTTACAAAATATCGCTTAAAGTATTTTACAGTAGAAAAAAATTAGTCTATGCGCTGTGGACAAATGCTAACTCCTGTGTACACTGCACCATACACCCAGTACACTGCCCTTTCTCCAGTGCCACTCACCCCTCGTTCATTTGTTATTCACTCAACTTAATTCCACTACACAAAGGAAAGTGCTCTTACTAAAGCCACTAAAATTCCCCTAATTTCCACACTCAGGAATCTGTCTGCACCCTTTTTCTTCCTAGGACATTTATTTTGGTGTTTAGCACTATACTTCATTTTGTCACTCTTAATATCTTTCCTTGCCGCACACTCTTATTTTCCTCCTGGTTCTTTCATTGATCACTCTGCTCAGTAGCCTTTACTTGTCTCCCCCTCGTCACCATTTTGGATTTCCAGAGCTTTGGTCTGAAAAAGAAAATGAATTTGTTCAACAGAAATTGGCTTTCCTAGGGAATTTGAAGAAATCTGCCAGGTAAAATGGCAAAGATAGGAGGAATCAAGACAGCCTAAATTACATTTCATCACCAGTTGGGTGAGTTTAGTTATTGTTAATGTTGCACTTCTGCTGCCACAGCTCACAATATCAATATCATTGTTGTGTATGCAGGATGCACGTATTTGCCTTTTGATATTTTTGTCTTTGTTGCCTTTGCTGTACACACTTGTGCCAATCTCTTCACTTTGAAATCTAAATTGAGTGGGTTTCAGTGGCCAAACTACATCAAATCCAATGTCTTCACCTAAGAATCATTCAGTCAAAAAGAGGATGGGATGTTACATACCTAACGAATGATATTCATCCTTTTGTAATTCATTTCATATAATTTCTGCAAATTTTTTTAGTTGTTCTTCTTTTATTTTTGTGTATTTTTCAAATAGTAGATGGTTCCTTACAAGAACTCACATACCCCAATACTGTCAGTCCCAAATCATTACTTGTATTACTCTATTAGAGTCGTATTATGAAGTACATCTTACCTGGATGTTCACTCTACAAGCTTCTGAATGCAACCAAATAGCCTCAATTTGGCATGTCCATCCACCTATCAGCAAATGACTCTTTTTTAATGAATACTTCCTCTGCACCAAATATTTGAATAAATTGTAATGATTCAGCATTCTGAAAACGTTCATTTTTTAAATTTATCTTCATCATCAAACCAAGTGTCATATCACACATAGAGTAGGCATTCTATATGAAGTTTAATAACTTGGGGAACATTTTTTTAAAAGAAGATTATTTGATCATATTTTTGTAGTTAAAATAATTGCATTTATTTCAGTTTTGATTGCAGCACAATTGTTTCCATCCATTACAGTAATATGAAATAAAACGAAAACTCTGCTCTTGTAAGAGCATGGTTTTACATCAATTTACATCTTCCAGTATTCATTATATAAATCCTAATGAATGAATTTACATTTCTGTCATTTGATTTCAGAAGACATCCAGCGAGGACATGGAAAAGGAAAATGCATCCTCGATGACAGAATTTGTTCTCACAGAACTTACATCATCAAGGGCTGCAGGTGCCCTGTTCCTAGTGTTCCTGGTGATATACCTCATCACCATGGTGGGGAACCTTGGTCTGATAGTGCTCATCTGGAATGATCCTCATCTTCACATCCCATGTACTTTTTCCTTGGGAGTTTAGCCTTTGTGGATGCATGGATATCATCTACAGTGACCCCCAATATGTTGGTCAACTTGTTAGCCAAGAGCAAGTTGATGTCTCTCTCTGAATGTGTGATACAGTTTTTTGCTTTTGCATTTGGTGGGACCACAGAATGCTTTCTTTTAGGAAGAATGACTTATGATCACTACCTTGCCATATGCAAAAGTTTTCTTTATCCATTTATTATGACCAACAGACTATGCATCCGCCTATTAGTTTTATCATTTATAGGTGATTTTCTTCATTCTTTAATTCACGAAGGGCTTTTAATCAGATTGACTTTCTGCAATTCCAACATAATACATCACTTTTGTTGTGACATTATACCATTGTTTAAGATTTCCTGTACTGATCCTTCTATTAATTTTCTAATAGTATTTATTTTGTCTGGCTCAATTCAAGTGTTCACCATTGTGATTGTTCTTGTTTCTTATGCACTAGTTCTCTTTACAATTTTAAAAAAGAGGTCTCTCAAAGGCATAAGGAAAGCTTTCTCCACCTGTGAGCCCATCTCTTGTCTGTGTCTTTGTACTGTGATCCCCCTTCTCTTCAAGTATGTGCTCCCTGCATCTCAACAAGCAGATGGTCAGGGTATGATGGGTTCTCTATTTTTACACTGTAATAATCCCTGTATTAAATCCAGTTATCTATAGTCTGAGAAACAAATAGTTATAGATTCACTGACAAATATAAAGAGAAATATTTAGACCTCTGATGTAGTATCTCTTGTCTATTTAATGTAAAATTGCCATAGAATCTGGGTATGGTATTGCATGCTGTACCTTCTAATCCCATCACTGAGGAGGATGAAGCAGGAGGATTACTATGAGTTCAAGGCCAATCTGAACTATACAGTGAGATCCTGTCTCAACAAACAAAAACCAGAGCAGAGGATATACCTCAGTAGCACAGTGCCTGCCTGGCGAGTCCAAGGTCCTGAGTTCAATTTCCTGTACAAAAAAAACAAAACAAAACAAAACAAAAAAACCAACAAACCATAAAAGTTGCTACAGAAAATTTCTAGTTATGTGTCTTTGTCTTAGTTTTTGGAAGTGTTCAGAGCTTTTTGCAATTTTAATCATGCTTCTCCTCTTTTTACTGTAATTAAATCAGTCCATCAAACATTTTAAAGATTTAAGATGATAGAAACAAACTCTTAAAATGTTAAAATTATGTTTAATTTCACAACATAAAAATTTAACCAAGTATCATGTTATATAAAATACAGCAGAAGACAAATGAAAACATTTTCCTAGCTGATATATTTTGTGTGAGTTTATTAATGCAGTAGGTACTAAAATAGCATAATTTATTTTAAGATGGCTGAGGTAAGATAGGTAACACATGATAGAGTTGGATGATCTGGAGATTCATATCATATTGACTCCGTCTTGCAGGTTTGTTTTTGTTTGAACAGATAAAAATCTCAGGAAATCTACTAGCCTTTTGGACTTCCTTTTTTTTCACCTTATTGGGAAATGATGAATTTTACCACCTGACACTTCATGTGGGAAAGTAAACAGAAATTGGAACATGATGGTGAAAAAAAGAGAGAGACAGTGAAGGCAGGGCCTAACTAAAACACACTCAGCTCGTTCCATTACTGTGAGTAATGAGAAGGGGTTTGTTGACTCACTTTGCTTATGGTGTCTTCTAAGGCTTTATTTGGATGATACTAGGCAAAGTAGGAAGCTTTACTAATTCGGAGAGCTAACAGATGAGATTGGATAATTAAGTTAGTATATATGTGGAGAATAAAGTGGCAGAATTAAAAAGGAAATTGTCTCAATCTTTTGGAAATTAAAAAAATAAAAGAAAAATGTCAGCAATATCATAAACACTACTCAAACATGTTACTAAAACAAATGGCTTTCAATGTATATTACTGAAGAACAGATAATGTTAAGACATGATGCTATGGTGCCCAGCGAGGGTTGAAAAATTAGAAAATTTGGAAGGTTTGTGCCTGCAAAGTCCCTAAATGCTAGATTTTCTTCATATTCCATACACTTTAAATGTAAAGAGTGAGCCATCTTCCTTGCCACCATTGCCTTCTACTCCCTACTGAAATTTGACACATATCCTTACAGATCCTAACTAGGATCTTAAGCTAGAAATTACTCATTTGTGTATTTTGGAAAATTTTTGTTACTTATCTCTTCCACCTTGCTTATACTAGCTTCCTTCCCAAACATTGATGCCAAATTTTCTTCCTACACAGACTTCTCCTTAAATCATATCCTTCTTCAACAACTTTAATAAATATCTTACTATCAGATTGTGTACATATGTGTTATGAATACATAAATATAAATAAAGATATATATTGATGTGTTTGTTCATGTGGTTATATAGTTTGCATGATATACATATATTCTTCAACTTGTGTTTGCACAATTGTGAATTATTTTCTAGAGGTTTTTTTGTTTTCATTTTTTTGGTTTGTTTGTTTCTGAAAATTGAACCTAGGACCTTTGTGCCCAAACATTTTTAAAATATTGAGTGAAAGTGTCGCTAGGAGACTAAATTGTGCTGGCTGGGCTTGAACTTGCAATCCTTCTGTCTCAGTATCCTGAAGTGTTGGGGCTGTATTGAGGTATTTTCTAAAATTTTTGCTTAACTCTGGAATCTTTTCGCCTACAATTCTAATGAAACCGGTATTGTAGCCAAAATGTGTTACTGAAAGCCTTCTGGATGCATCTCACTCCTTCTGGTACACATTTTTTCTCATACAGCTCTCATGGCAGAATCTGCACAGTGTAACACACTTTGAATTAAGTTACAAATGAAATGATATTTTACTATAAGGTCTACCTCAGATGTTATCCCCTCCATGAAAATGATTTGTTTCTTCTCAACTATGTATGAGAAATAGATGATAAAACTGACAATATTGTCTGTGAATATTTTCTAGATTACCTGAAGGAAGAGTAGTTGCGATTTTTGGGCAATAGGCCAACCAAAATACAGGTATTGGAGTAGTGCTTTAGTGTGATATCTTGTGAAAGAATAGTTGATCAAGGTCCCAGGTACTTGTAAATTGTATATCTGATAAAAGATTTGTATGTATATAATATATTACAAGGTTTCAAAATGCACAAAAAGTTAGCAATCCAAATAAAATGAACAAAGACTTAAACAACAATTCACTTGACAAATTAGGACAAAAAGACACTGAGCATCATTGTTCATCAGGTAAATGCAAATAAAACCTCACTGAGATATCACAACTTATTAAAATAAATACATTTGAAAGATTATCCATATTACAAGTAGTAATGTAAAATTTTGTATCCAATAAAAGGCAACTGGGTGGACTAAAAGATAATCACCAAAATATGAGGAATCAAATTTTGATTAGGTTAATAGCTGCCTGTGTACATCATACTGTTTTTTCCACCTTTCTGCAGAATATTTGTGTGAATTCACTTTTATATATACTGTTTTGCTCTTCTTATTTCTCTTTTTGGAAAGTCTTAATAACTCAGATAGTGAATTAAGATGTTCTTTGCTTTTCCAATTTCCTGCCTGTGGAAGTTAACAAACAAACAAACTTACTGTGCATGTAGTTACACATCACATTTCAGATATCAAATCTAAATGCCACAACAAATACAGTTTTTCCTGTATGTTTATTAACCAGTTCTACTGTTAATAATCAAAAAGAAACATGAACATGCTATTATTATGCTAAAAGTTCTCAAGTGCTGTATGTTGGTATAAGCAATAAAAGTCTTGACCTATCCTCCCAGCCCTGTGTATGGTTATCTATGCTGCCCGTTTGGCCGCAACTGGATCTTCCCTTGCCTCTCCCTTCGAATGATAATCCCATTTGTAATTTTTTACTTACCTAATGATCCACTCTAATAAATCTCTTGCATGTAGCCAGTGTCTACAGGCATCACTGTGTTAGCAATACACACTCTTGAGACCCCAGTGGTAACCATTGAATGTGAATCTGCTTTTCTGTAAGATTCTCTCAAATTTGTATACACCGAGGTTTCAGAAGCAAAATTCTATGTCTCTCCCACAGGGCTCCTTGGTCTTATTGTTCCTTTGCCTCTTCCCTGGACATTTGCTAGTAAAGTTTCTCATTAGATTTCAGTTTAAACTGGCACAGCTAGCGACGTGTCTGAAATTTGAACTATAATTTTGCCTGTGGCAACCTGTGGTCAGATCCTGAAGGGAATCTAAAACTTTGTCCTTATTAAGCTTGTATTTTGATTAGCTGGGTCAAAACCACTCAAATTAGAACACTCAGAACAGCACATTTTATGTATAAAGCTTTCCTAAATCTGTCACAAATGTCACGTGGTTATAAAATAATGAATACAGTATAATGTCAATTTCTTAAACTAGCACTTCCTAGAGTGACTTGATGTTTATGATTTTTAAATCTGTAATACTCTGTGGGACAAACCGAGGTTCTCTGTAGATTGTCCAAATCTACAATGCCCAGGAGAACAGTTCTCTAAGAGGAATCTTTGGGCTTTCCTGGGGAATTTAATTTCCCACTCCTTTCTCTTTTGAGAGCACAGTTTTAAAAGTGGTGGACTCATGTTTGGTAGGCAAATTCACGTACACATGTTCTCGGCTTGGGCAATGAAGCCTCCAAAATGAATCAGTGTGCCAAGAATTTCAACCTATATTTTTATCTCTCCTGTGCTATAATTGTATTTTTCTACTTTGTAAAGCTTAACATTTTTAATGGTTCACCATAATTTCTTTCAAGGTTTAGGTAAGAGATAAATGATTTATATATTATTTATGTAGTAAGGTAAAATTTCTGTTTATTTTATAATAAACTAAGTTAAGGTTTTAGAATGTCAAAATAGACAAATAGAAATGGAAAACTATTACGGATTACCTGTGTACTTTATTTTCAAGATTAAAGGCTGAATAAATAAAATAGCTACCTATAAGACTGATTTGTTACCGTTAATCAACTTGCTACCTTAATTATAATAAATTTATAAGGTGAATTTTGGTGAACCACATTACTTCAAAACTGAGTTGAAAACTCCAATCATGTTTCTTATAAAAAAAACTTCTCTGTTGGTTCCATTAGAAATATTTAATTAAATAAATATTCTGATTAAACCTTTAAGGTGTTATTCAAATATTAGATCTTTTAGCCTTTAACTCAGTTCTGATAATAATTTTGTTAATTTAAGAATGCACACATATGTCATGAATATATATTCAGAGAAAATTCAGAAAATGTTCCCATATGTTTGTTCCAGTATTTATGACTTAAATATATTCATATGGCAAGCAGAATTTGAGAATTTTCAATTATTTTGTGATTTGATCTCATATGGAATGATAATGATCCCAAATTAAAATACAATTAATCACTGAGATTATTGGAATTTGTTATTTATACAACTTGTTTTGGTTTACAGCCTTCACTCAACATTATTCTGCTAAAAGAAAAAAATTTTAGACAAGAATGCTCTCAAAGCTGCAAAGCAAGAAACTACAAAGTAAGATAAAATAGAAGTAAAGGCAGTTTTATTTAGACATGGCAGATTTGAAAATCAAGAATTAAATTTAAAAAGCAACAACAACAGCAAGAAGCCAGTGCTCCACTGGAGACAAAGGAAGAAGGTCTTTTATAACTTTTAAAGGGAAAATGGTATATGACGATAAGCAACACTAGTATTGCTACTACTACTTCTAGTCTGGGAACTAGTACAGATAAAGGTAGTCATCAATTTGTTATATTCTTTGAAATTTGCAGGGCTACAACAAACTGGGCAACCTTGTACCACTTAACATTAGAAGGCATTAGAAAACTGTCCCACTTTGGCATTGTCCATTTCCAACACAATGTCTGCAAGGCAACCCATCCTGTCGGCAAATTTCCATGGCTCAGGAGAACTGTTCTCCCTCCACGACCTCCTGCCACCCATTTTGACTTTTATGTTGCAGTGTAAGTCAGTTCTAATCACTACAATACGTGTGGTAAAATAACTTTTAAATACAGAAATAACTTTTAGACAGTGCGAGTATATTATGAATACTTAATTTATTATAAAACATTTTTGTTTGTTTCTTTGTGTGTTTCTTTGTTTTTATGTAGTTCAGGCTGTAGTTCAGGCTGGCCTGAACTCATTATGTAGCCTAGTCTGGCATGAAACTCACAGCGATCTTCATGCCTCAACTGGGTTGTGGGATTATAGGTGTGCACCAACACACCTAGTTGTTAGAAAAATTTAAAATCAAATCTCTCTTTCATACACAACTTCCATAGGAAATTAAACTTAAAATTTTGAGGAAGAGTAAAGAATTGAGTGTCGAATGGACTGTAAAGTTAAGATATATATTTACCCCCAAGCTTCTTAGCCTTTCAATTCTGTTTCAGTCTTTCTCTGACACTTTTTCCATCTTTTCTCTGGCTTGTCTCTTCTATAGTTACCATATATGTCCTTTCCATTCTGTTCTAATTTCTCTTCTTTTTGTTCTTCCCAACTAAATTTTCTGTTCCACTTATCCTGTCCTTTTTCTCTTCTCCTTGCCTTTTCTTCCAATTATAATGGAAAAAAATCATTAAAATTTGTTTTATAAACAAATCTATTTTGATTTGTCCATGCCAGCTGTTCTTTCTTCAAGTCACTTGCAGGGCTTACTACTGGGCCATTTCTTTACTATTTACTTCTTGTTATTCTCTGTTCTTAATCCTATACCCAAATGGAACATGCTCTCACTGAAGCCAAGAAAATTTTCTAGTTTTTGCAGTCAGCGATTTCTGTTCATTCACATCATACTAGAACTTTTTTTAGGCTTTAGCACTGTACTTCACCATGTCCTACTTTGGAATGTTACCTCTTTCCATGTCCACATTACTCAACTTTCAAATTTTCTTTCTGATTCTCTGATTTCTCTACATGGTGTCTTTTTTGGTCTCTCTACTGTCTGTCTTTTGTTTGAGCATGGACTCCAGGTGCAAAAGGAAATGAATTTCTAGCATGGATTTTGGCTCTCATGTAGAAGAGTAAGCAGATTGAAGGAATCAACTATAAAAATGAGCAGGAACAGAATGAATAAATAAACTCAACTAGCCAATGGCAAAATTTTCCCCAATACCAGCTCAGTGAAGACTGCCATGATGACTGGAGAAGGTTCAGATGTCAAAACTCACTATCAATTCCATTGTCTGGTGTGGTATATGTTTGCTGGAGTCAAATATTCCTGTCTTGGATTCAATTCAAAAATTCCCTTTGTTTCCTTTGTTTCCTACTCCCCACATTCCAAATCTATGGTGGATTGATTCAACTTGCCAAACCTAGATTAAGTCACCTCACTCTAGATGCAATAGTGTTGAGAATTTGAGTTTCTAGTCTTTGAGAAACTAAGAGTTTCCATTCATTTTCACTATTTATGTGGAAGAAAAGAGTATAAACTGTTGTTCACCTAAAAATGGCATGCACAAACTTTTTAAACTGTTTAATAGAACTTATAAGCTTATTTTCTATCTATTCTTGTTTTACTTTTGTCATACTTTTCTAGGTATAGGTTATCCTTACCTACACTTTTAATGACCCCAATGCTTCCCATACCATTATGTTCGTAAATAATAGAGTTGTACTACTAATTGCATCTCCTCTGGATTTTCAAATGATATTTCTTTCACATAACTGCCAAATAATTTGGGGTTTCAGTCTCATTTTAAGTCATGTGATTCTACTTCTTTTATTGATCACTCTCTGCACACCTAATATTCCATGGACTCCTACTGGCTCTACATTCATTTTGAGTCAATTTTTTTGGTCCATTCATCACGTTTAATGCCTTAACAAGAAGTAGCCACTTTACACATAAATTGTGCATAGTATTTTACAAATACATATTTCAAGATTTCATTGTTGAGTATCCTCTACTGTATTTTCTACAATAACAACTATTTAAAAGATCTCTCACCAGCCATTATGTCTTGAGAGATTGTAGTGCATGACTATTGACTGGAGACTAAGGGATAAGGTCTTTCCCATGACTTTCAACTTATTTAATACTCCTCATCCTTTTCCTTGAACCTGAATCTGCTTGTCAATCTCAGAATCTTTCTAGTGTTTGCATAAATTTAACATATACTTAGAATAGTTCTTCTTTATACCTCTATTTATTTCTGAAATTCAATAAACTCAAATAATTGTTTCCTTTCCTCAGATCTCTCCAAATAGTTTCCAATAATTATAGTTTAATAAGTTAAAGTCAAAAGAAGTCATTGTTATAAGCATATAATTTTGTTTGAAGTCTCCCAAACTGTTTGCCTTATAAATACTTCAACAATAATAATTATTTTTCATTTCATTTCTAGGGACATCCATTGAGAATATGGAAAACAAAACTGCAGCACTGCTGACAGAGTTTGTTCTCACAGGTCTCCCATACCAACTGGAGTGGCAGATACCCCTGTTCCTGGTGTTCTTCACAATATACCTCACCACAGCTGTGGGAAACCTTGGGCTCGTTGTTCTCATCTGGAATGACCCTCAACTTCACATCCCCATGTACTTGTTTCTCGGGAATTTAGCATTTGTGGATACTTGGTTATCATCCACCGTGACACCAAAGATGCTGGTCAATTTGGTAGCTAAAAGCAAAACGATATCGCTCTCTGAATGCATGACACAATTTTTTTCCTTTGCAATCAGTGCCACAATAGAATGCTTTCTCTTGGCAGCAATGGCTTATGATCGCTATGTTGCCATATGCAAGCCTTTACTTTATCCAGTTATTATGACCAATAGACTATGCATCCACCTATCAGTTTTATCATTTGTAGGTGGCTTCCTTAACTCTTTAATTCATGAAGGACTTTTATTCAGATTAACCTTCTGTAATTCCAAAGTAATACATCACTTTTATTGTGACATTATACCATTGTTAAAGATTTCTTGTACAGATCCTTCCATTCATTATCTAATGCTTTTTATTTTATCAGGTTCAATTCAATTATTCACAATTGTGACTGTTATTGTATCCTATACATTTGTTCTCTTTACAATTTTAAAAAAGAAGTCTCTCAAAGGTACAAGGAAAGCTTTCTCTACCTGTGGATCTCATCTTTTATCTGTGTCTTTATATTATGGTAGTCTTGTCTTCATGTATATGCATCCTGCATCTTCACAAGCAGATGATCAAGATATGATGGACTCTTTATTTTACACAGTCATAATTCCTGCATTAAATCCAATCATCTACAGCCTGAGAAATAAAAAAGTAATAGATTCACTAACAAAAGCATTAAGGGGAAATGTTTAGATTTTATTTTACAATATATTCTACAATCTATGTTTAGATTGTTATACAATATATCTTAAAATAGTTACAAAATCATGCCAGTTAGGCTTGGTTAACTTTCAGTACATGTTAACTTATTTTGTGATTACAACACTCATAGTTTAAGTTGTTAGTATCTGATGAACTACATTAAAGCTTTGTATGTGTCATTCACAATCATACAAGGAAATTTAGTTAGGTGTTTAAACTATGATAATTAAAATGGTGGATTTCACTTTTTGTAAGAACTCTACTTATATATCACACAGAGAAATAAACAGAAATGGGAAAGAGAAATAACAATAAGGAGGAAATTATAAATTGGGGGCAGCAACAAATAATTAGAGATACCCTTAGCTCAGTGCATTTCTATTATTAAGAAGAGGAAAGTTGTCTTTCCCTGGCTATTAAGGATCTTTTGTTTCTAAGGATATGTTTCTATGTTGTTGATCAATCTTAAAATCTTCACTAGCTCAGAAAGTTAACAGATTACATTGAAGATTAAATTGTGTAGGTCTAGACAAGGAAAGTGACAGAAAAGGAAGGAAATTATCTCAACCTTCTATGAATTAATAAATAGAACTAGTAAAATACAGAAATTCATTAAATTTAAAGGCTGTAGAATATGGGTTTTCCAATGAGGAACTTAAACTTTGTATTACAAAAGTTAAAATAATGTTACTATGATTTGACATCAAACTGGGCAGTGGGTAGTTGAAGAGGGCATGAAAATAAATAAGAGTTTGAATGTTCCATCCCTTGAAACTGGAAAAAGCTAATTGTATATTCTTTAAGCGTAATAAATTATTCATTTTAGATCACCCTTGACCTTCCTCACTCATCACTGAATTATTATAATCTCTACCATTATTGCTTTTAAGACAGATTAACCATATTCTTTTACTCCAAATTTTATTTCAAACAATCATTCAATCAAATTCATTGTGATATACTGACCATGCAGCCAAAATGTTGATCAGAACCCTTGAATTCACTCATTCAAACTATTTGGTCTAAGTGAATGAAAAACCAGGTGCTCAAACTTCTGTATTGGGGTAGTATTTTTTTACCATTACTGTACTGCAGAGATATCTCAGAAATAGCTTATGGTAATGTGACTGTCTAATTTTGGATAGTTCCTGCATATGTTATAGAACAACTACTAAAAAATGCATGACTTTTCTGTTCCTCTGTTTACTGATCTTATGAACTCCATGAGACAACTGATGCTAGGTTAGAGAGAGAAGTGAACATAGCAAGATTGGGAATCATTGAAATTTGGGGATTATGGTAGCATTAATGATTGCTTTGTTTTTGGTTTTTTGGTTTTTTTCTTTTTTTTACAGTTTCAAAGTCATGTTCCATGTTCATTGCTTTGTTTTGATTGACTTTACTCTGTTTTGTTTTGTTTGGTTGTATTCTTTTCAAAATAAAAAAAAAAATTTGGGGCACTCATTCTCATAACTTTACTGTTGCCACAGGATGTGTCTAGTCCTGTTATGGTTTGTATACAGATGCCCCCCGCCAAGCTTCATGCATTCATGGAAGTGGCTGAATCTAGTGCTTTTGATTGACTCATTGTGTAGCACTGGGATTGGCAGTGTGAATTCTGTACCTGCCCAGGGGTGGAGCCGACATACAGTGTAAGGTCAGAATGGGGGCGTGTTTTTCCCTCTTTTGTGCAGTTGGTTCTTGCTGCTTGCAGCCACCATGAATGGCTGCCCCTCAGCCACACCACCCTGCCTTGGAACCAGCTGAGTATGGACTGAAACCCTCAAAACTATAAAAAATAAACCTCTCTTTCCCTCACTTTGGGTGTCAGATATTTTGTCTCAACAATGAGAAAAAAGTAACCAAGACAAGGCCTAATCTTTTACACACATCTCTTTTGATAATAGTATGCTGTTGTATATGCTCACCTTTATGTTTTTGTGTGTCTGATAATACAGAGTTCACAAGGGGTGACTCAAAGTGTTTGACCTCAGTGACTCATGTTTGACCTCAGTTAAATGCTTGACCTCTATAAAGACACCATGGCAACCTAAAAACTGTTTCTCAAAAGGAGACTACTCACCCAAACAAGGCAAAGGCTTAGCTTCAAATTCTAAGGATTTAGTCTGCAACTCACCTGTGGAGGACTTCCAAAGACTAAAGACTGGCTCACTAGCACAAGAGACACAGCAACTAGACTCAACATAAGACTAACTTCCAAGCTGAGTTCTAAAAAATCAAGTTTTGAATCACTGAGTCAATGGATCAAAGAACTCATATGAGAATATGTGGCTTCTATAATATAAAAAGGCCCACAAAGTATATGCCTTGTTTTGAGTTGTAGGAGGAACCATACACAAGAACTTATCTATAACCTTAGAAGAGATACCTCAATATACCTCACATGACTGGACCACAGTAATTTCACTAAGGTAGAAGGTTATTGGGTATTTTTCAACTCCTTTGGTATGCAAATATAATGGGTGCTTGTATCAGTTCACTAATTCCAATCAACCTAATATTATCAGTGTAGTGGACCAGTATGACTTTGTGAAAAGGAAAGGTGGTCACGATCCCTGAAAATATTTGCAAATCATATATTTGATAAAATACTTATCTCCAGAAGATAAGAGTGCTTGATCAAAATAAAAAGAAAATTAACTACCGAATTTAAAAACTAACAAAAGATTAGAAAAGAGGCTTCATCAAAAAAATATGCAGCTGTCAAATAAAGACATTAAAAGAGATGGGAGGTTTTGAAGAAGGTGAAATTAGAGAGCAGAATGGGATTCCTAGTAATTATTCCCCTACAGAAATATCAATTTGAACAAACATCCACACATGAAGATACCTTCACATGAGGTAAACAAAAATAGTTGAGAGATCACAGAACCTGATTATACCATAAGAATAGGAAGACTCATTGAAGCCAATAGGATAAACTTTACATTATCAGTGTGGCCTCACCCTCAAATCTAGGCAGCACACTATGGAGACAGATAATATCTGCTTGGGGGAAAGAGAATGAAATAAGCATAGTATTTTGCATTGGATCCCAGTATAAGGCCAACCACAGTAAAACTCTATATTGGAAAGATACAGTTGCTGAACACAAGCAAATACCCATGAACCAAGGCTCTAGATTCACCCTGGTACCAGATGGGACACACGATGCCTGTGAAATAGATATGATTTCACACCTGCATCATTGAAGACTGACTGCAGTAGCTTTGGGTTCTGAAAAAACTTCAGTGGCAGTCAGGCCTCAGTGATCATGGGCTTGAGTAACCCCGAGAGGGTGCCAGCCTTAGCAGGCACACGACGTCAGTCTGATGCTTCAAAGGCCATGGGATTCCAGCTGAGCTGTGCTACCTGGGAATGAATATGCAATATTGCTGGCAAGGTTTATTGACACAGAACTCCAATATCAAGAGTGGCAAATTCCCATGTTCTTGCTCTCCTTGATGATATATCTTAACACCATCTTAGAAACATTTGGTCTTATTGCTTTCATCTAGAATAAGTGTATAATGAGTACCTTGAAAAGACATGAAAGTGAACATATATTTTAATGTTTTGTGACCCAAAATTCTTTGAAGGCTGGCTTTCATTGTACTTCGTAGTCTTTAAATGTACTGACAGACTCATTTTTATGTCACCTCTGCCATTCATCTCTCGACACCTGAAATTCCATATACATTCCTGCTGATGATGAATTCCTACTGAACTCCTCAATCTAAAGGATACTCATATGTGTGTTTCACAGTCTTTGGTCATTTATCTGCTTCATCCTGATGGTACTTTGTTATTTACCAAGAATTATTGTTAGATGATTCTTCACTTAATGAATTCCAATTAAATCATTTGCCTCTTCAATATACATCATGACAGTCTTTACCACCAGATTGTATGAAAATATGATATACACATGTGTATGTATTTCTGTATATCTCTATCATCTATCATATCTACCATCTATTTATCATCTATCTATCATCATCTTCTTCAATCTACACAGTTGACTTAACCTATTTAACTTGAGAAGTTCAGAAGTTTAACTAAGA
>RJWT010001683.1:0-46032 GCA_004365215.1 Cuniculus paca
CCTAGAAGTGCCTTTGCTATTCTAGGTCTTTTCTGGAACCAGAAAAGACCTAGAATAGCAAAGGCACTTCTGGGCAGCAAGGGCAGGACAGGAGGCATCACACTCCCAGACTTGAAATTATATTACAAAGCTACTGTAATCAAATCAGCATGGTACTGGAATCAAAACAAACCTGAGGATCAATGGAATAGATTAGAAGATATAACCCCAAGTACAAACACATTCAGCCACCTTATCTTTGACAAAGGGGCCAAACATGTTCACTGGAAGAAAGATAGCCTCTTTAATAAATGGTGCTGGAAAAACTGGCTTGCCATATGCCGAAAACTAAAATTAGACCCAAGCCTATCACCATACACTAGGCTAAAGTCAAAATGGATCAAAGATCTAAATATTAAAACAGAAACACTAAATCTTCTGGAAACAAAGTAGGTAGAAATCTTGACAACATAGGGGTAGGTGGAGAATTCATGAACAAAAGTCAAAGTGCACGGGAAACACTTCCCAGAATCAACAAGTGGGATCTTGTCTTGTTAAAAAGTTTTTGCATGTCAAAAGAAATCTCCAAGAGAGTGAAAAGAAAACCCACAAATTGGGAAAAAAATCTAGTCAATGGCCCTTCAGACAAAGGTCTTCTATCTAGAACATATAAAGAATTAAAGAACATCAGGCCCTCGAAATTCAAAGACCCAATCCAAAAATGGGCATTTGAGATGAAAACACACTTCTCAGCTGAACAAAGACGAATGGCAAATAAATACATGAAAAAATGTTCAGTATCATTGGTCATTAGAGAAATGCAAATTAAAACAACTCTGAGATTTTATCTCACTCCAGAAAGAATGGCCAGGATCAAGAAAACTACCAACGATAAATGCTGGAGAGGCTGTGGGGAAAAAGAAACCCTTCTCCACTGTTGGTGGGAGTGCAGACTGGTGCAACCACTGTGGAGGTCAGTCTGGAGGTTTCTCAAAAAGCTAGGACTGGAAGTGCCATGTGACCCAGCTATTCTGCTTCTGGGCATACTCCCAGAAGAAGTGAAATCATCTTGCCACAGTGATGTATGTGCACCCATGTTTATAGCAGCACAATTTGTAATAGCCAAATCTTGGAAACAACCCAAATTCCCATCAATTGAGGAATGGATAAAGAAGATGTGGTACTTTTATACAATGGAGTATTATTCAGCTATAAAAAATGATCACATGGAGGCTTTTATAGGTAAATGGATGCGACTTGAGACCATACTCATAAGTGAAATAAACCAAACACGCATGTGTAAACACCACATTGTCTCCCTAGTGTAAGAAACTGAAAGACTCAATAATATACAAAAGTCCCGATAAATATGGAGAAATGGTTCTGAAATCCAATGGTGCTTTTATTCTTTGATTTGATTGGTTTAAGACCATTTCCTACTATTTGAAGGCAATACGTGAGAAGATAGGAACAGTTCTTTTGAAAAATGAGACACTACGGTAGCCATTGCTGGTTTCTTGTTGTCCGACTTGAAAACCTGTAATGTTCTTTTGTTTTATCTGGTTTTATACTACTTTGTTTTGTTTGAGTTTATTGTCTGTAAATGTACAAACAACCATTTTGAAGAAAGCAAGAGACACTAGGTAACCATTGTTAATCTCCTGTTGTTATGTTTTGAAAACCTGTATAGCTTGCAGTGTTCTGTGTTGAATGTTTGACTCTATTCTGTTTTCTTTTGACTTTGTTTTGTTCTGTTTTGTTTTGTTTTGTTCTATTCTCTTTAAAATAAAGAAAAACTAAAAATAAATAAATAAAAATAAATAAATAAATAAATGTTTGGTAGCATTCAGGAGTGAAGTCATCTGCCTCCAGAGTGGGTCTAAAACTCCCATCTACTGGCACAGGACTGGGGACAAGAACCATTAAGACCTTTCCAATGTTAGATTTTGCCAACCTCCACTCAGTTCCAAGATACAGTCCTTTGCTCACTTTCCTGATATATTTCTCTGTAGGTGGAGTATTATTCCTTGTCTGCCTATCAATGAGTGGTGGAGGCAGTTCCTTGGCTATTAAGGTTGATACCAGGCTGAGTCTCAGAGCCACAGAGAACTATGTAATGTCAAGGAGGCACAACAAAACTGCACACAGTTGGTCACGATACAGACTGAAATATGAGTTCATCTCAGCAGGGCATGGATCTTTGCCTGATACTGGGGCAGGTCTAGAAGATTATGTCTGACACTGGCCTAGAGATTGAGGCATTATATTATGCTCAGTCTCACCAAAGTAGACTCTGTACTGAGCTCCAAGGCAAAGCCATGTGTTCACTTTCCTGCCTTTCCCCACTTGTGGCTGGAGCTTTTGCCTACTTGTCTGCTCAAAATGGGGGAAACAGTAGCAGCAGCATTCCCTTGGGGACCTAGCTAAGGGAAGACCAGGGGTTCATCTTCAGGTACTGATCTGAGGGCACTGAGTTTCATCATGATGTGCTGGCACTAGCTTCCAAGTCTAAGGTGTGAACTTGAAAGATGGAGCTGAGGGAGGGGGTCATATAGGCAACTCTTTTCTTCCTGCCTTCTTCAATGTGTCTTCTCCTACTAGTATGCTAAAATCAGGCACTATGGTCTTTCACTTGGCTTCATTTGCTTTTTTTTTTTTTTTTTAGACAGGGTCTCACCATGTAGCCCAGGCTGACCTCAAACTCAGTGAGTAGGTTGATATGTAAAAACTGTTCAAATTGGTGTCTCTATAGGGAGATGATCATTGGAGTGCCTTGTCAAGTCAAAATCTTTTTCCCAGTCTCTAATTATAGTGACTTAATAGAAACAGATTCATTGTCATCTTTCATAAAATACCTAACCCATGAAATTTAGAAGTATATCCATTACTAAAATGCCTTTAAGTTTTCTACTTTAGTCTAATTAAGGGCTAAATGTTAAACTAATATTTATTGGAAGTATGTAGTACAGTGAGTACCAGCACAATGAGAAATATGTATAGCTATAAGACTAAAAGACAAGATAACATAAACAATAATATATCTGAATAGGTACAAAAGTAGATGAGACAGGCCAAGTAACTCTGTCAGAGAGATATTAAGGAAACTTCACAGAGTTCCTTCTTCTTCACTGCCTTTGAATTTACTCTTAGAGCTTCACATATTGTCCTCTCAGGAGCACCCTGCCTGATCTCTCAAGCCTTCTTCTGAAATCTGGGTAGAAGCCTCCCTAACCCACAACTCTTGCATTTTGCCTGGCTGTGAAAGCAGCACAATGTGAATGATGCCAAGGTCTGATGCCAGCTTGATCAATAGTCAGGAACCCTCTATCATAGCCACAGAGGCCTCTGTGTAACTGGAAGAGAGATACCCTCAAGGCATTTTTCCTATTTTCTTGATGAAAAGTACTTGGCTTCTTTTTAATGCTAATCATTTTAACAACCAAGTTTTCCTATGCTTCCTGCTCACAGAAGCTTTCTTTCTGAGAACTTTTAAATGGGTTTTTGCTTCTAATTTGCAGTACAAACATGGCTAAAATTCACCACTGCATAATCATTGGACTGTGTTAAAATTTACTTCACTAGACTTTTTTTAGAGTTTTAATTCTTAATTTTTTAGTTATTTATTTTGATGCAATTCAGGTATATATTAATAAAGAAAATAGTCAAAACACTGCTTACTTCTATAAAAAACAAAATTTCATAAAAAATAATTAAAGAACAACAATGGTTGTTACTGTGTATCATGATCTTAAAAGAATGGCCAAAATGTTACTCATAGCCTCTAACAGATTAGTCTGCTACCCTTAATCTCAGTTTCTTACAAAGTTTCAGGACATAAGCAAAATGTAGCCAAATTTTCTGCCACAGTGTAATATACATGGTCTCAAATCCAACTGTCTACAGAATCCTTAGTCCTAACGGAAACTTCTTGAGCCTGGTCTTTACTGTCTACATTTTTATCAGCATTCTAATCTTTCGGGCTCTGACTAGAATCTCCCATTAAGCTTGGGTTACAGCATTTCCAAGCCTCTTCAAATTCCTTGTGCAAACCAGTTCCAAAGGTTTCTAAACCACACGTTCAGGCTGTCAGGCAAGCAGTAGGACAAAATACCTGACACCCATAATTTAAAGGAAAAGAGATTTACTTTGGCTCACTTTGAAGTTTCAGTCTTTGCATGGTTGGCAGCATGGTAAAAGGACCTGCATAGATGAATATTGCTCACATGGCAGCAGCTAGAAAGCAGAGAGAAAAGAAAATGGCTCCCTTTCAGGTTACATCCTCAGTGATCTGCCTTTCCTGACCAGGCCCAATCTTCTAATAGCACATTTACCTATAGTGCCTATAATTCAATCACCTTCCAAAAGCCCCATCAATGGACACCTGAGGCTCTTGGGGGACATCTGGATATAAACTATAACAGTACAACTTTCATAGGTATAACAACAATTCTACTTCTTGGTACCAATTTTCTGTATTATTCCATTTTCCATAGCTATAACAAAATACCAGAGGCTGATTAACTTATAAAGAGGGTTACTTGGCTCTCAGTTTTGGTAGCTCGAGAATATGGCAAAACTTTTGCTTAGGTTTTGTGAAGGCCTCTTTGTGGATGGCGTCACAGTGACAAGAATGCATGGTAAGACAAGAGGCCAGAGATCAGGGAGGAATCATGCTTGTTGCTTTGGAAAAACTACCTCAAGAACTAACCACAGTCCTACAACTACACTAATCCTTTCTAAGCACAGCACCCTCAATGACTTCCTATCAGGCTCCAAATCTTAATCCTAAATAGAAATGGATTAAATTATGTAATCAAATAGCAGAGATTGTCAGACTGCATTAAAAAAAAAAACAACACTGATCCAACTGTATGTCATCTACATTCAAAGACAAAAATAACTTTAAGGAGAAAGAATAACAAAAAGCATATCAGCATATAGCAGCCACAGGAAAGCAGGCCATGGTAGCTAAAATAACATTGGAATATATATATATGGAATTGAACTCAGGATCTCACACTCGCTAGGCAGGTGCTGTGCCACTGAGCTATATCCCCAACACACAAAATATATTTTTTTATTCATTAATTATTATTATTATTTTGTGTATGTGTGTGTGTATGGCACCAGGGATCGAACTTACGAACTTGAGCTTGGCTGGCAGGTGCTTAGGCCACTGAGCTAAATCCCTGGCCACAAAATATATTTTAAAAGTAAAAATGTTACTAGAAATTGGTATTTTAGTCTAATAAAAATATCAATCATTCAAAAACCTGTAACAATTACAAACATATATGCACTTAGTAATAGAGCATGATAGGATAAAGCAAAAACTAAATTCAAAAATAAGAAGTGGTGATTCTAATACATTACTTTATAAACCCCTCAATAGAAGATCAGCGAGAAAATGTAAGATTTGAAAAATATTATAAAACAACCAGACCTAACAGGTACTTGCAAAACACTCTACCCAACAAAAATGCGTTTGTATCAAATACACAAGAAACAATCTTCAGGAAGACAAGATGCCAGGCATTTAAAAAAAAAAAAAGCGCTCAGTACATTTAGGAGAATAGAAATAATGTCAATTCTAAACCCAGATCATAATAGAATGAAACTGGAAATCAACAACAGAAATATTTGGAAAACAAAAATATGTAGAAATTAAACGATACCTTGCTTTAAAAAAGACTCATAAAATCTTCAAGATAAATTAAAATGAATATACAACATATCAACACTTTTGGGATACAACAAAAGCAGTGTTGAGAGAATGTATAGCTATAAATATTTATATTAAGAAAGATGAGCAATCTCAAATCAATAACCCAAAATTTCATTGTATGATACTACAAAGAGAAGAGCAAACTAAAGTAATCAAAAAGAAGGAAATAATACTGACTACAATGAAATTTAATAAAATAATGAAAAGGGCAAGGATATAGCTCAGTGGCACAAGCACGTGCCTGGCAAGAGCAAGGTCATGAGTTCAATCCCTGGTACCAAAAAAATTTTTAAAAATTACAAAATAAAATAAAATAATGAAAAGAGACACAATACAGAAAATCAATAAAACCAAAATCTGGTTCTTTGAAAAGAAGGATTGATAAGCTTTTACCTAATTTAACAAACCAAAAATGACTCAAGCTACTAGAACCATAAATTAAAAAGGGAACAGTACTACCAATTCTACAGAAATAAAAGAGTTATAAAAACATTATAAATGGTTTGGTCAACAAACTTCATAACAGAATGGACTAAATCTTCATGACTTTGGCAAAAGATTTTAGATATAGCAGCAAAAACACTGCCAACAGAAGGATGCCATCAAAAAAAATGAAAAGGCAACCCACAGAATAAGAGAAACTATTTGCAATTCATATATAGTATCTGAAAAAGGACTAGAATCCAGATCATATAAAGAACTTTATAACTCAATAAAAGAAAAACACAAAACCTCGGCAGAAGATGTGACAAGATATTTTCCCAAAGAAGATATACAGATGACTAATAAGCCTTTATAAGATGCTTGACATCAGTAGTCAGCAGGAAAAAGCAAAATTACAATGAAATGTTATTTCTTCATATCCACTGTCATGGTGAGAATCAAAAAATGAGATAACCAAAACTGTTGGCAAGGATGTAGAAATATGAGAACCTTCATACCCGCTAGTGGGAATATAAAATGATATAGCATCTTTTAAAAAGTGTGGCAGTCCTCAAAAGTTAAATACAGAGTTACCAAATGATCAGAACTTCTACTCCAGGTTATATACCCAAGGGAAATGAAAACATAGGCTTCCTCAGAAATGTGTACATAAATGTTTATATCAGTATTATTTGCAATAACCATAAAGGGGAGACAACCCAAATATCTATCAACAGATGAAATGATAAAGTTTTATACACATATATAAAATCGAAAAATCAGTCATTAAAAAGGAACAACTAATATATGCTGAAACACACTACGCCAACCATGAAAGAAGCTAACCATGAAAGGTAAAAGTATGAAAGGCTAGAGCATGGAAATCTATAGGGACAGAAAGGAGACTTAGGACTGTAGTAGGAGTAGGGGAAGAGAATGAGAGCTAAAAAGTACAGGCATATTTGAGGCATATTCTAAAATTGTGGCAATATCCTAAAGTTGACTATGATGGTGGATACACATGACTGTGAATAAGTATTGAATTATACATTCTAAATAAGTGAATTATATTAAAGTATATAAAAATATGTTTGGTGTTCTATTCTGCTTGATTTTTAAAAACCATATGAATATATTACTTTTATTTTAGATTTAATTTATTTAAAACAACTTACAATGCTTTATAATGCCACAAAATCTACTCATTTTTTCTTACCATTGTCCCCATTTATTCTTATTTCATATTCTTTGTAGAGTCTTCCTATGTGCTTCGTTATTTCCACCAAGTATTGTTGTTCTGCTGGCATCTTCCCCTCAACACTTTTATGGCGACCAAGTATTCCCACTCCAATATCTGCCCAGCTTTCCTGTAAATGTTTAATAATCTTGAGAGTATCATATTTTGATACTAGGAGATCCCCAGTAAAATTTTCTTTCTCGTCATTTAGTTCCTAGAGAGTAAAGGAGGATGGAGTAGCACATAATTCATCAAATCAACACAGACCTTTCTTCCTTAGTGTTCTTCAATTATTTTAGAGTTGCATAGCCTTATTATTCTTCAAACTATTTCTTCTCCAAAGATGTGGTATGTGACAAACATTTTATTTAAACTTAGATGAATGCTGTTACCCTACGAGAAATTCATAGCTTATCAGCAAGAAAATCATTACATTAAATCTTATGAGAGTAAAAAAATTTAATGACAGAGAATTAAGTCTTAGAGAGCCAAGCATGTTTTATTATTCAGTAAGGTTGTGATAAATATAATCCCTGATAAATTGGAAGAGTTCCTAGAATGTACAGTTTTTATTTGATTCATATCTTATCTATCTAACCCCAAGAAATATCACTAAATATTAACGAGAAAATAAAGTGGAATTTACATATAAAGTTTGCTATTGTTTCTTCAATAAGAGCAAATAATATAAGTAGACATTGTAACAGATCAATTAAGAGTTAAGAATACTGAAATGAGAGAGACCCAGTCTCAAATTCTCATTCTGCCACTTACAGCTTATAGATGAGGATTATAAGACCTACATCATATTGCTGCCCAAAATGGTAAATATTGTATGAAAACATTTTAGCCTAACAGAGTATTTAATAAATGAGAGCTATTATCATTCCTAATAATTAAAGAAGCATAAATTTTTTTCAGTTTCATCAATACATGTCAAAACTACCAGGTAAAGAGTTTTTAAAAGTCATGGTTCTCTAGTGCAGTGATGTTTTAAAATTTTTCATCTGATAGTTTTGACATGATGTTTACTGTCATATATATTATACATACTACATACAGATATAATCGTTCTGAGACTATCATGATCAAATAATTCTGAAAGAAAAAAGAAGGGCTTGGATCATGGCTGCCAGACAACTCTGAGTTGCTGTTTGTTTTTTTTCCCCTTGCATGGGGCTGATCATGGACAAGACTAGCGCCTGGGGACAGAAGAGCAAACAATGCAATAAACTTTAGCCCAGCTACACAACTGTCACCTGCTCCAAACCAGCTCTATGTTTTGCTTCTCCTTGGCATGGAGTAACAGAGGCATGGACTAACTGACAGACCTGATCTTGGATGAGGCCAATGCACAGGGAGAGAACGTGTAATTGGAAAGCTAGCAGACCCAGGGAGAAAGTACAGACCTTGCTAGCAGCTTCAGAGATTGCAGGGTCACCCTTCCAAAGTGACAGGATGAGAGATAACCACAGGAAACAACCACAGAGAGAATGCAGGGATTAAACTTAGACCCCCTAAAAAGTTTAAGCTCAGGCTGGGAAGGAAATGGATCCTGCCCTTCTTAGTTACAAACCAGGCCCAGCAAGTGTTGGTATTAAGCCCAACAGTCGGCTTAAACCCCCACCTGATGGCCTACACTGAGAAGAGACCAGAAGGCTGGTTGTTTTTCTCATCTACCAAAGTGAGCAAGGACATTCCTCAGCTGGGACAGGTATTACAGTCTGGAGTAAATGGATAGAGGAGCTCCCTGGAGCCCTTTGTGAGTTCACCTCACAAATCCAGAGGCCCTGAAGCTAGGCTAAGAAAAGAATGACTTGCTGTACTGCAGATTCTGGACTGCAGATTCTGGAAAGAAACCAATCATTCAAAAATAAGAGCAAGGGGTGAGGATATAACTCAGCAGCATAAGTATCTGTCTAGCAAGTGCAAGGTCCTGAATTCGATTCCTGATACAAAAAAAAAATCCCAAGAATTTGTTTTGTTTTGCTTTGTTTTTTAAACTCAATGTTTAAAAAAATTTTTTTAAAATATTTCTCTTTCTTGCATCCGGTTTTTCTTGAGGGGGAGCTGCTGAACAACTTATGGACTTATTTATTTGTTTCTTCTTTGTTCTCTTCAAACATTTTAACCATGAGATCAGTGTTAGGGGCATTAAGAAGTTCTGGAAGCATCTTGTTCCCTTTTATTTTTCTCATGTTTCTACTGTTTTTTTGCTGAGGATTGAGGATCACTTCAGGTAGAAAAATCTTTTGCTACTGTGGAGATCTCTTTAGTTAGTGTATATTTCCCTGTGATGTGATCTTGGCTTAAGTTACATTTTGGTATCTATTTATTTATTTATTTTGCGGCACCGGGGATTGAACTCATGACCTTGCACTTGCCAGGCAGGTGCTTAGACTGCTGAACTAGATCCCTGGCCCTGGTGTTTTTGAGACAGGGTCTCACTATGCTGTTCAGGCTGGCCTTGAGTTCACTTTGTAGCCTAGGCTGGTCTTGAACTCACAATGATCCGCCTGTTTCAGCCTCCCGAGTGCTGGGATTACAGGCGTGAGCCACCACGCCTGGCTCATTTTGGTATTTATATACCTCTTCAACCTATTGAATGTCATAGGGTCAGTATGGGTTGGTACACTGCAAGGAGAGAACTAATACTGGTTGTATCAGAATCTACAGAGCCAATATTTCACATATCAATCATATCATTTAAAATGATTTAAGCCTGTAATCTCAGCACTCAGGAGGCTGAGGTGGTTGAGGTGGGAGGATCGGGAGCATCCTTACAAGTTAGAGACCAGCCTGGGCTACAAAGTGAGCTCAAGGCCAGCCCAAACTGCATAGTGAGACCTTGTCTCAAAAAGACCAAAAAAAAAAAAAAGGATATAATAATTTCACTTTTTCTAATAACTGAGAAACACTGATATATTACTGCTGATAGGTAGCCTGGGATGTAGAAGATGAAGGAAGGAAAGGGGAAGACAATAATTCACAAAGCAAGAAAGGAGAAAAAGAGGTAACAACAAATGAAAGAAAGGAGATGAGAGTTTGCTGATATTATTTTTACATCTGGAGTTGAGGGCTGGTGGAGAGGGCATTTGAGGTGTTTGTGAGAGTGGGGAAAGGATGCAGAGGGAGGGAAGTATAACTGCAGTTTGAGGGAAGCTGTGAGAAGGATGAAACCGATTAATATGCTGATACAAAGCTGGTGTTTGAATCTTCTATACGTAACTTTTGGTGAAAGTAAACCCGACATATCTGTGAAAGATATTATTTAAACTAAAGCACTAATTCTTACTCTCCTTTTCATAGATAGATAGATAGATAGATAGATAGATAGATAGATATAGATATATATGTATCTGATATAGATAGATAGATATCAGATAAAGGAGAAAAATAAGAGAAGAAACACACACACAAATACAAAAGAAAAGAGTGCTCTCAACACTACAGCATTTACACTGCAATCAGATTCAACCAGTGGGCTCTTTCCCCTACATTCACAAATGGAGAAAGTTTGATTTGTAAGTGGGACAGGTAGATCCAAAAAGACTGCTGAGCCTTCCTCTTTCCGTCTGTAGTGCTTGGCTGGTTTCAGTTGCCCTACTGTGGGTGCGGCTATCCAGAAGTTTTTTTGCCTCTGTCTTAGGACTGGATACCTTCAGTTGTGTTAGATTGGAGTACACAGTGTGACTGGTCAGGTATCCAGTCTTCCACTGATTTTTGAAGAGGGCTTCTCAATCGCCAGCCCTTCTCTCTGCGATAATCCTGGCAGCTGCTTATGTCTGCTCTTTCTGTTCCCCTCTGGCTGAGTGCACTGTGCAGCCCCTCCTGGGAATATAGTTCCTTTCCAGTGTGCACCCACAATAAACTCTGTCCACACTCCACAAAGCATCACTGTCCAGTCATCAAACTTGGGGGTACACAGGGCTTATGGCACTCAGCAGATTCTTGCTGGGGGTGGGAGGGTTCCCAGGCAATCAATAGGGATGTCACTAATTTTAAAAGTTTAATTTGCCTTAAAACAGAAGTTAGATACAGGACAGACAGAAATGTTACTTATATCTAACAAATGGATGACAGAATCAGGTACTACCCACATATCTCTTCCAATATTTTTTTCTTGTGGTAGCCTAACTTTATTTGTCCAAAAATCTGAAACAGAACTGAATATACTCATTTTCTTAAAGTGCTGTTTTGTCTTTTGTCAAACTTAATATTGTATTTTAGAAGAATGAAATGTGACTCAGTTGTACATAAGGAGTTTCAAGTTCACAATCCATACTTCATTTACCAAGCTGTTATTAGAAAGTCTTGGGCTGGGGATGTGACTGCATGGTAGAGCTTTTACCTTGAATGCACAAGGCCCTGGGTTCCATCCCCAGCACCACAATAAAAAAAAAAAGAAAAAAACAAAAAAGTCTTACCCTTTGCCACTGCTTGAAGTCTAAAACAACCAAATCAAATATATTTCCCTCATTGGGGGATGGAAGGTCTTTTCCCCTGAAAGAAAAATAAGCAAGAGAAATGTCTCATAACAGAGTGTAAACAAAATCATAAATCCTTTTGCTAAATAACAATATTGTTTCTCCTTAACAATTTTCAACCATGCCTTTCAGTTCAGCCCTTCTAATTTGCAAGTATAAATATAAGCTTAAAATCTAAGTGGACCTGAACAAGTTACACTGCAATGGGCTATGACAGGCTCTTTTTAAAGGTTGGGCTTTAGACTTGGGTATTCAAAACTAGAACATCATAAGGGGAATTTCTGTTGAAGACACCTGTAAAAACAATATATAAAGTGAAAGTAAGCCTAATAAGTAATTAAGACAAAATATTAGGTTAAGGGTCTCAACTTCTGATGAGAAAGAGCTTTCAATGTCTCTGAAGTCTCACAGGAGAAAGATGTTTATCAAGAAGTTCCTGAAGAGAGAGAAGTGAGTTGCAGCCACTTAGGTGCCACTCACAGCTAAAAGACAACAAATGGAAATGGACACATGGCAGCAATCGTCAGCTTGGAGGTACACCAGCTTCACTTTCCAGAACTTCCAAATCTACTAATTAGGAAACCTCCTAAGGTGACAGAAAAACTGAAACCATTATTTTCATTTTGTTTTGTTTTGTGTTTAGTTTTGAGACAGGTCTTGCAATGTAACGCAGGGTGTCCTTGAACTCACAATCCTTGTGCCTCAACCTTCCCAATGTACTCAATTTGAAATGGAAACTGTATCTAAAATGTAATAGACAAAGCATCTTAAATTTAAAATAACCCTAGAGTCAAGATGGCAGAGTAGGAACAGGCAGCAGTTTATAGCTTCTTCATGACTTACAATAATGACAGCTAAAAAACAGCTATTCATTATTGTGTGTGAAGGTATGAACAACTATTTCGAAGAAAACAAGAGACACTATAGTAGCCATTGTCTATTTCCTGTTGTTGTTTTGAAGTCTTGCATTATGTGCATTGTTCTGTTCTGATCTACTTTGTTCTGTTTTACTGTTTTGTTTTGTTTTATTCTCTTTAAAATTAAAAAAAACAGCTATTCAGCAAGGTAAATGAAGGAAAGAATGCACTGAAATTCAATATTGCACAGATAGAAATTTGAGGAAAAGCTATAGGTTTCAGTTACCAGAACAGAGGGCTAGAAGGAGCATCTTGCTCTGAGACTAGGCTAGTGACAGCAGCCAGGTGTCACAGCATGGGGAGGGGAGATGCAAAGAGAAAGAGAATCATAGTAGACAAAAATTAGCAGATCTGGAGCACGGAAAAAGTCTGAGCTTCACTGATTGGGAAGCTACATACCAGGTGGGTACTTGAGAAGTATCTGGCATTTTTCATTGTGTAAGAGTGGAGTCATGGTGGGGAGCTGTATTGTGAGAGTTACATTTGATCTGCTACTTAGGAAGACACAAGCCTCTGAGCCTTCCTTTCTCCTGAATCTATAACAGATATTGCCTCACTGTTCCAGCTAGAGTTGGCCTTGTGGCCAAATATGGTTCTGGCCAAGCGTGATGGTACACGCCTGTAATCCTAGTATGCAGGAGGCTGAGGCAGGAGGATCACTGTGAGTTGGAGGCCAGCTTAGGCTACATAGTGAGTTCAAGAACAGCTTGGACTATGCAGTGAGACCCTGTCTCAAAAAAAAATTAAATTTTTAAAAATATATATGGTTCTGGTGGAATGCTGCTGAAGCAGGCCCACTGGAAAATACATATGGTGAGATTCCAGTGGTACCATGAGAAAGAGCCCTTTGTGACTGGCCGCTCTGGTGGCTAGTGGAAGCGGGACTGAAACCTAAAAGACGCATGAGTGCGTCTAGAGACTGAACTATTGTAGTGAGTTGCACAGCACCTTCCACAGCCTCCCACCAAGGCAATAGGTGTTCTGTACCCCACGATTTAGATTTTAGAGGCTGCTGGAAGCTCAAGTGGAGATTGGAAGCAACACACCGCCCCTGGGAGTCCACAGAACTAACCTTTCCCGAGAAAACTCAGTCAAGGAAGTGTCCTGTTCCATGCAACCAACCTTGCACTTGGTGAGCAGGCAAGCTGCGAGTCATTCCAACCGGCCTGGGAATGAATCCCTTCAGCTGGCAGCCAGGCACAAAAGGAGGAAGATGCAACTGACCCCACAGCCTTGCTGCCCCTAAGGTCTGCATAACCCAAAAAATCATGGACCAAAGTACAGTGTGACATAGTGAAAAATCCTCTCCTGGTCACACAGTCATCCACCTCAGCAGAAACAATTCCATTCTTCATTAAGTTGTTTTTTTTTTTTTTGGTACTGAGAATTGAACTCATGACCTCGCATTTGTCAGGCAGGCGCTTGTGCCACTGAGCTAAATCCTCAGCCCTCATTAAGATTTTTTAAAAAAAATTTTGTATTTGTTGAAAAAATATGTACATATTCTCTTTTTTTAAACAGTAGTTTTCTCTTTAATACTATTTTTGTACTTCCTTTTCTGCTATTCTTTCCTTCTAGTACTGAAATTATTTTACTCTGTATTTTCTACTTTTTTTACTCCATTTGTTTTCAAATTTTTACTTATATACATTTTATCTTCATATTTGCCTTTGATTTGGGAGCAGGAGCAGGGACAGCCATACACGTGTAGGTGGTGCTAGGAGTAGAACCCAGGGGCACTCAGCCCCTGAACTGCCTGACCAGTCCTACTTTCTGTTCCACAGTGGGGGAGGGGGGCTCTCCAGGTTGCTCATTCAGGCCTTGGCCCTCTGGGTGAGTGGGACTGCAGGCTTGTACCACTATGTCTGCCTTTTTTTTTTTCTTCCTGTTTTCACTTTCTACTTTTTTCTGCTTTCTTTCTTTTCAATTTTTCAAATATTCTAATTTTTCTTTTTGTTTCCCTTCTCACATTGTCTTCTCTCTTAATTAACTGAATTTTTACTATCTTTTAAAACTTCTGAGTTTATACTTTTGCCAGCCCCTACCAATCCTATAATGGTTGTTATTAAGGTTGTGGATGTCATAGTACTGGGTTTTTGCCCTGATACTGAGGTACAAATCCGACACAGATAAAAGCTTACCCCAACCACAACCTGCCTTCACTCAAACTTTGGTTAACATTTTAATTCAAAAAATAGGGTACATAAAATTTCCCAGTTGATGACTGGGCCCCAAGTGGTCACAGCCTGGGGGTGAAGAGAGCCCGAAGGCATCAACCAATAGAACAACTGCAGAGAGAAACAACATGAAGACCACGGACAGCACACCCACAAGGGGCCCACCACAGGTCACTTCTATGCCCTTTAAGAAGGTATATTGCTGACAAGACTAGAGGAGTAAACATAGAGAATGTAACACATATATTTTATGGTCTACAACCCAATTTCCTGAGTCAACAGAAGGACCTCACTTTGTGAAACCTACAGTGAAAGTGTGACCAGTGCATACATGTCAAAATATTTTAAGCACCAGCAAAGAAGTAACAAGGAAACCTTACTATGAAATTCACTTGGAAACATAGTGAACACTCCATAACAAATTCAATCTCCAAGGATACTATCAGAGAAGGCCGTTTCTTAAAAAGGCTCTCATATAAAAGTGGAAGGTATATTCTACCCAAGAGATGTGCAAATCTCAACACAGAAAGAAATACAAGGAACATGAAAAGAACACAATACGATACGTTCAAAATGTAATACCTCCACACTAACTGACATAGACATCAAAGTAGACAAAATACCACATGAAGAATACTCAAGACTGATCAAAGACCCAAAGATACAAATAAACATCGGAATGAAATAAGGAAGGGAATGCAGGATATGAACAAATACATTGGTAGAGAATTAGATTCTGAAAAAACAACCATACAGAAGTCTGAAAATAAAAAGCTGAGTAAACCAAACAAAGAATTCAATGTAAAGCCTGACTAACAGGCTTAAACAAGCAGAAGAAACAATCCGAGGATTTGAGGACAAAGTTGAAAAATACTACATTTAGACAATAATAAAGAAAAAATGAATTGGGAAAAAATGCAAGACTGCTGGGATACAATTTTTTTTTTTGCATTTTTGAGACAGGGTCTCACTATGCAGTTCAGGTTGGCCTTGAGCTCACTTTGTAACCCAGACTGGTCTTGAACTCGAAATGATCCTCCTGCCTCAGCCTCCCGAGTGCTGGGATTATAGGCGTGCACCACCACACCCAGTTTGGGATGAAATTTTAAAAAGCAAATTTAGGCTTCTGTGGGGAGCCAGTGCAGGCAGGGAGATGTAGTCATATCTGTCCCTGCGTGCCACTACCACCATTGGAGACCCTTGCTTCCTTTGGGCAGCCAGCGCCCACCAGGAGAATCAGACAAACACACCCCTGTATGAGCGTCACCATCGAGGGAGTGCTGGTGTAGATACACAGGCTGAGAGAAGCAGCCCCGCCATCATGCACCCCTAGCCATCGGGGAAGCCTCAGTGTACCTGTACAAGTGTGGAGAAGCTGGCTCTATGCCCTGCTAACTCCTTAGGAACCTGGGTTCAGAGAAACCCAGGTGCCTGGCCCATTCCCCTACACTATGAAGGGGAAGCCAACGTGGGAAGTGCCTGGGACCCCATAACCAGCTTGTTGGGAGGAACCCAGGAGAATGTCAAGATGAAGGAGCAAAAGGTAATCTCAGACCTCCAGCCCACACAGAACAAGTCTGGGAGATACAGTCATGAAAGTCACACATCTGAAATCTCCAACAGGATAGCAACTGAAGTAAAGAAACAATTTCATGAGACTGCAAAAGTAATCACATCAGAAATAAAGTCTCAGGTAAAAGAAGAAAGCACAAAGATAATGAAAGAATGGCTGAACATATCTGAAGAAGACACAGATAAAAAAGAGGAGCAGTGGAAAATGATGGAAACCCTAAATGAACAATATAGGAAGGAATTACAATGCATGAAACAGATTCAAAAAGATATCCAGAAAATTAAAAAGTTGATCAAAAGCTGGCAAAACTGCTTGAAAGAGAATGAAGATAGACTTTCAGACCTTGAAGACAGGATTGCAGCTAGGGATCATGAAAGGAAAGATCTTTTAAAAATAACTAGGAACTAGGAAATAACAATTCAATGGCTGCAAGATGATGCAAAGAAAAATAATTTAAGAGTGATAGGTATCAGCAAAGAAGCAGGAGTCAACACAAATGAAATCAAGACTATTTACAGAAGTGATAGCAGAAAACTTCCCAAACATGGGAAAATGATCTGGCATCCAGATAAGTGAGGCATACAGAACTCCAACTAGCCATAACCAAAATAAATCTATACCCAGACATATAATAATCAAGATCCCAGAAATTCAGCACAAGAACAGATTATTGAAAGCTGTTAGAGAAAAGAAACAGATCACCTATAAAGGAAAACCCATCAGAGTCACAGAGGCCTTGTCAACACAAACCATCAAGTCAAGAAGAGGCTGGAGTGAAGTGTTTCAAATCCTGAAAGAAAACAACTTGCAGCCCAGATTGATGTATCCTGCAAAACTATCTTTCAAAATTGATGGAAAAATAAGATACCTCCATGAAAAAGAACAATTGAAGGAATTCATGACCACCAAACCAACTCTACAGAGAGTGCTGAAGGATTCTCTAGAGAGAGATAAAGATGACCATGGTTGCATGGGCTGCTGCTGCCAGGGGTAGAGCCAGACCCCAGCCCCTTCCGGTGCACTGGCTGGGAAACAAGAAGAGTCAATCGCCAACCCCCAGAAGTAACTGACTTATCTGGAGAAACACAGGCTTCGATGATAGATATTGAGGTGAAATGCAATTTGATGCTTGCAGTGTTTGGTGTTTCACTGACTTTGCAGGTCTAGGGCTGGTGGTCTGATCAACTATTCAGAGGGTAACAGTATGCAGTGTGGCATCTATGGGGGATTTCCTTCTGAAGGTGGTAGGCTGTTATGGTTTGTATATAGGTGGCCCCCCCACAAACATCATGTAGTCATGGAAGCGGCTGAATCTAGCATTTGTGATTGATTCATTGCCTAGTGCTGGGTTTAGCACTGGGGTTAGTGCTGGATTTAGCACTGGGTTTAGCACTGGGATTATCAGTGGGAGTGCTTCACCTATCTAGGGATGGGGCCTGCATACTATATAAAGGAGGGAAGAAGGTGTGTTCTCTCTTTTTTGCTGCTCTTCTGCCCCTGTTTTGCTTTTGCCGCTTGTGAGCTGCCATGAACAGCTGCCCCCTCAGCTATATCACCTTGCTTTGGAGCCAGCCAGATATGAACTGAAACCTCCAAACTGTAAAAAATAAACTCTCCCTTCCCTAATTTTGGGTGTCAGGTATTTTGTCCCAGCAATGAGAGAAAAGTAACCAAGACATAGGCACTGTTAATTTCCTAATATCTTGTTTTGAAGTCCTGTATCATTTTCATTGTTTTGTTGGGTTGGGTTTTATTCTGTTTTGTTTTGTTTGATTTTGTTATACCTGATGGCATCGGCAGCTATTGCAAAGATAGCAAATATATTATGGTAGCCATTTTGGATTTACTATTGTCTTGTTTTGAAGTCCTTTATTACATTCATTGTTTTGTTTTTATTGATTCTATTCTGTTCTGTTTTCTTTGATTATTACTATGTCTGAAGGTATCTGCAGCTATCTTGAAGACAACAAGAGGCATTATGGTAACCATTGTTGATTTCATATTGTTTTGAAGTCCTATGTCACTCACACTGGTTTGTTTTAATTGGCTTTGCTCTGTTTTATTTTGCCTGGTTTTATTCTCTTTAAAATAAAAAAAAATGATGACTATGGTTCCAGGAACAGGACAGGCAACTAAATGAAGAGGAAAATTGGAGGGCCAACAGCAGGAGGATAGCACAGCAGAGATGAACCAATGCATGCTGGTTGTAGCCATTAATGTAGATGACCTCAATTCACCAATTAAAAAAAAAACACAGGGAGAGTGGATCAAGAAACAAGATCCATCAATGCACTGTATACAAGAAACACATTTAATTTGAAAGGAAATTCATACACTGAAAATCAAAGGAGAGAAAACAATTGTTCCACATGATAGGAGACCAGAAAAAAGTAAGGGTAGCTTGCCCATTAACTGAAGAATGGATAAGAAAGATACGGTATTTTCATACAAGGAAAGCTACTAGTTATAAAGTAGGATAATCTTGAGGCTCTTGTAGGTAAATGGATGCAACTGGAGCTCATGCTCATGGGTGAAATGGTTTGGACTCCTACAGGGGAACACCGAGTTATCTCCCTAGCATAAAAAACTGAAGGAGTTAGTGGGATCCAAAAAGCACAATAGATATTATGAAAGTGATAAGGGAGGAAATGCCTATAAAGGGAAAGTGGTAAGCACTGTTAATTTCCTATTATCTTGTTTTGAATTCTCATATCATCTTCATAATTTTGTTAGGTTTGGTTTTATTCTGTCTTTTTTTTTTTTCTTCAGTGCTGGGGATTGAACTCACAACCTTGCGCTTGCCAGGCAGGTGCTTAGGCCACTAAGCTAGACCCCGGCCTTGGTGTTTTTTGAGTCAGGGTCTCACTATGCCGTTCAGGCTGGCCTTGAGCTCACTTTGTGGCCCAGGCTGGTCTTGAACTCACAACGATCTGCCTATCTCAGCCTCCCAAGTGCTGGGATTACAGGCGTGAGCCACCAAGCCCAGTTTATTCTGTCTTGTTTTGTTAGATTTTACTGTATCTGATGGTATGGGTAGCTATTTTGAAGATAACAGGATGTATTATGGTAACCATCGTTGATTTCCTATTATCTTTTTTTGAAGTTCTATAATGCTTTCATTCTTTTGTTTTGATTGGTTTTGCTCTGTTTTGTTGTGTTTGATTTTATTGTGTGTGATGGTATGGACAGCTGTTTTGAAGTAAATGAGAGACATTATGGTAGTCATTGTTGATTTCCTATTGTCTTGTTTTGAAGTCCTGTATTGCTTGGACTGTTCTGTTCTGATTTGCTTTATTCTGTTTTGTTTTGTTTTATTTTGCTTTATTCTCTTTAATATAAAAAAATAAAAAACAAATGTAATTACCTGTGGAATATCAAAAGTGCTCAGGTCAGACTAAATGCATAAAATCTATTTGGTGAAATAATAACAAAATTTTCCAAATCTTGAGCAAGATATGGATATCCAGGTAAGGGAAACCTCTAAAACTCTAAATATACATTACTGGAAAAAAACCTCCCACATCATATCATAGCTAAAATGTTAAGACTATAGAGCAAAGAAATTATATTGAAAGCTACAAGAGAAAAACATCAAATCACTCATAAAGTCAAACCCATCCCAAATATCAGCAATTTCTTTTTTTATAATTAAGTGTACTGGTATAATTTAGATATGCATAATGATCACATTCATTATAGGGAATTTGGACCTGTACATGACATATCTCAGTTTCTCTTTTTTCCCATTCCCTTCCCTTCTCTTAAACCCCTCTTCTCCTCCTTATTTATAAAGCTTTGTTTCCATTTTATCCTCCTTTTTCTCATTTTTTTCTTTTCCCTCCTCTGCTTTCCAATTCCCCTTTTCCTTTTTCTTGGCAGAAACTCTAAAGCCTGGGGGGCGGGCATGGTATAATGCATTTCAAGCTCTGAAATAAAATAACTGCCAACCTAGATTACTATATTCAGCAAAGTCCCTCTCAGCCTTGAAGGAGAAATAAAGACCTTTCCCAAAAAAGCAGAAACTATAGGAATTCATGACCACCAAATCAGTGCAATAAAAGATACTTAAAAGAACACTACATGCAGATAAAGAGCAGACTAATGAGTGTAAGAAAAGAAGCATTGCAAAACTAACAAAATGGAAGGTATCAGTACATATATTTCAATAATAACCCTGAATATAAGACACAGATTGGCAGACCAGATTTAAAAAAAAAAAAAACAGACCAAACAACATGTTGCCTGCAGGAAATACACCTCACAAAGATACACGCATACTCAGAAAAGTGGAAAATGACATTTCATGCAAATGGAATCCAAGTAGGATTAGTCATGTATTGGTAAAGGTAACAGTCCACCAAGAAGACATAACTATTGCAAACATAAACTGAACATTGGTGAACGCAATTTCATAAAGCAAACAGTACTCATTCTATTTTCTTTCCTTCCTTGCCTCTTTCCTTCTAACCTTTCTTTTTTCCTTTCCTCCTTCCTTCCTTCTTTCCAGGGTCTAATGTGTATTAAGTACAAAGAGAGGCATAGAGAATACAAAATTAAGAAAAAATAAATGTTATCTCTGATCTTATAGTTTAATGGGAAAGATATATTGTAATTTTATAGTCACAAAAATCAATGTGTAATTGCAACTTGATACAGGGTCAATGAAAGAAAGTTACATCATTCTAGGAGAGATGTGAGACAAGGGGAAGGGGACTACTTAGCATAGATTATGACCTAAAAGGTTAATGGCAATTACATAAATAGCAATTAATTAATTTAATTAATGGCAATTAAATAAATCAGGGGAGCTAAAAACATTCCTATCAAAGGACATGACAGGTGCAGAGACAGAACAGCAAAGGCCCTGGGGTAGGGGTGGGCATAGCCTATTGCAGATTCTGAAGAATATACTTGAGACAGAAGACAAGAGACATTTGATGAGAAATAAGCCAAGAGTATGAAGGGCTAGATCTTGCCAACCTCTGGTGCTTTATTAAAAAAAAAGGATTCTTTGTTCACTTTAAGAAAAGGCATAAATAATTGCATGAGCATACATATAAAATAAAATAGCAAGAGATTTCAATACCACACTTTCACAAACAGTTCATTGAGACAAAATGAATTAATAAAGATGAATTAAACTACACTACTGACCAAATAGACTTAATAGGCACCTATAGAGTATTCCATTCAACAATAGCAGAATACACATTCTTTTAGCAGCTTATGAGGCTTTCTCCAAAAAGGACCACATTAGTCTGCACAGAAGTTTTAAATATGAAAAACTGAAATAATCTCATGTATCCTATTAGATCACAATGAAAGGAAACTAGAAATCCCCAACAAGAGAAAACACAGAAACTACACAACGAATATGGAGTAACATTCTTTGAATGATCAGTGGGTCACTGAAGAAATTTGGGGAAATTTGAAATTTCTTAGAATCAAATAATACTGGAAATGTAATATACCAGAACCTGTGGGATATAGTGAAGACAGTTCTAAGAGGGTAACATAACTATGAGTGCCTATATTTTAAAAACACAACAATCTCAAATAAATAGCCTAATGATACTTCTCAAAATCCATAAGTAGATAAGAACAAGTCATACCCTAAACCACTAGAAGCAAAGAAATAATAAAGATCAGAGCTTAAATTAATGAAATAGAGTTGGTGATATAGCTCAGCAGCACAGCACCTGCCCTGCAAGTGTGAGGCTGTGAATTCAATTCCCAGTACGTCTCAAAAATAAATAAATAAATAAATAAAAACAGACATAGAGGTTAAAAGAAAAATACAAAGGATTCATTAATCAAAGAATGGAAAAGATAAACAAGATGGCAAACTATTAGCCAAACTAACCAAAAGAAAAATGATTGAAATTAATCATCTTAGAGGCTAAAAGTTGATATTACAAGAGATTCCACTGAAATCCAGAGACGTATTAGAAACTAATTTGAAAACTCTTATTCCAACAAATTACAGAATATAGAAGAAATAAATAAATGTCTAGATACACGTATCCTACAAAACCTGAACCAAGAAGATATAAAATCCTTTAAATAGATCAATAGTCAGCAGAGACTGAAGCAGTAATAAAAGGTCTCTCAACAAACATAAAACCAGGAAAAATTTATTGCTGAATTTTTCTATATTTTTAAAAAGAACTGTCACTTTTGCTCTTCAGATTATTCCATGACTTAAAAACGGAAGGCATGCTTCTAAATTCATTCTACAAAGCCAGTATCACACTGATAGGAAACCCAGATAAGGACTCAGAAAGATGGGAAGGGAAGGGGAAGGTAGAAGAGGGGAAAACAAAATCATGTCATTTGCAAGAAAATGGATGGAACTGGATACCATCATGTTAAGTGAAATAAACCAACTAAGAAAGACAAATATCACATGCTTCAGAAAGAGAGAGAGAGAGAGAGAACATATGAAAGTAAAAGGAAGACTATGAAAGAAGATTGAAGAATGGGGGAGGAAAGGGAGAGGGGAGGTAATGTGGGCAATGATCCAAGTACATTCTATGAATTTATGAAGATTCCAAAAGGAAAACCACTAGTCTGTAAAAGTAATATGCATTAATTTAAAAAAATCAAGCAGCAATTGGCTATATGATTCTGGGCAAGAGATTTTTGACATGAAGACCAGATTGGTTATACAAATAACTTTTTTTATGATTGCAATAAAAAGAGTTGGAAACAAAAAAAGAAAAAAAAACCCATAGAAATCATCTAATCCAGTCTGTATCCAAAGCATACTTTCCCATTGACTTTTTATGACTTTGACTTAATTATTCAGTCTCATTATTCACTTCTTTATTACCATCTCTTTCTATTATTAAATTACCCTAATCATTACAAAGTATATTTAATCAAAATGCATCTCCCTGTAATTGCTACACATTGATTCTCCCTTCCTGCACATGCACTGTGCTACAGAATTTGCAATTGGGATCCTGATACTCAAGATTTCCAAAAGTAATGAAATAAATTGACTTTATTTTTAAAAGATAGAAAATAGTTGGACTTTAAGGAAGCAATAGTTGGGCAGGGTGATCAGGAGATACAAACATAACTAGCATTAGAAACCATCAGAGTGTTCAAGGTCCTTAAGATTTTCCCTAGAAAGGGATTCTGGTCACCTCCACAAAAAATCAGTGTTAAAGTAATTACAAGGTGGGGGTAAGGGTTTGGAGAAAATAGGGAGAGAGAAAGACAAAATGAGAACTGCACTGAATTATTCATGCATGAGAAAATTAGAAAGATTCTAAGAGCTCACTTATTTTCATAGAACTCCTGCCATTTGATAAGGCCATCCTTAACAAGTTGCAGTTTTTCCCTTGTAGACTCTTCAGTTTGTTCCACATTCTGTTTAAATTTGTTCATTAAGTTTTGCCATCTGTGTGTCAACTTCTCCAACAGTGCAAAGTCTGCAGTGTCCTAAAATGCACAGAATCAACTTACTTATTCGTATAATAAGTATCTATTAATATATATTCCAGACCATTAGTAATAATGTAAAACTAGATAAATATATAGGAAATAAATTTAAAAAGTGAAAGGATATTACTCTTTTAAAACATCAGTGATATGATTGTTTGGTGATGGATTTTCAATGGGACAAAAAGTATTAGCACAGTGTTGGGGACAAGATTTTTTTTTTTTCCTGTTAACATGAACCTTATTTTCCTGTAGGACTTTCACAGGGGCAGTAGAGTACACTGGAAAGAACAGGAATCATGAAACCAGACAGAACTGAATATGAGTCCCACATATTTACTGGCTGTATAACCTTGGGTAACATTTATTTTATTTGAAGTTAATTTTTATTACTTATAAAGTCACCAGTACGTTTCTTAAAGAATTGTTTTAAGAGTTACATGAAAATAATTGATATAAATGGTTTGACTGAGTAGAAACACACAAATGACAGGTCTCATTGTTAATCTCCTTTGTTATGCTTAAATACCTGTATTGCTTGCAGTGTTCTGTTCTAAAATGCTATGCTGTGTTTGACTCTGTTCTGTTTTGTTTTGTTTTGTTTTGTTTTGTTCTATTCTCTTTAAAATTAAAAAAAAAAAAGACAGGTCTTTCTTTTTATCCCTACTGCACTCATCAAATTTCTCATAAAATTGCATAGAATACATCAATAAGACAACTATTTCAATAAATATAACTACTTAATTTTACTGTAAGTATGAATAAATAGAACTATGAAAAACTTCATAGTATTATAAAACTTAAATTGCTTTAATTATGATAGAAGAAAAATATACAAAAATAAGGGGCTTTGTTTACTTTTCTTCCCATGATAAAGCACAAATACAAAACTATATTTAAAAATGTATAACTTTATCAGAGCAAATCCTTATTGTCTTAACCCTCAACACTTGGAGTCTTTTCTCTCATAACTTAAGTGAACTGAGCCTTACCTTGGTTGATAGCAATGTGATAAAATGCTTTGTATATTTACTCCAGCTTTTTTCATTGAGGTAGAGTCGTTTAGCCAATATGACTCCATTTCTTTCAATTACCTGTAAAAATAATGTACTCAAATCAGGAACCAAAAACACTAACAAACCACTGTAACTTATTAGTTGTTTCAAAATCAAGTTTTCATTGAGTAATTATCTCAACCAAAACTTCTTATTTAAATCATTAACTAATTTGAATCACAAATTCACATTTTCTAACACCAGTGTAACCAAACTGACACAGAGCACACAGTAGATATTCTAAACAATTTGATCTCAAGACAACTTAAAATTCTTAAAAATTACTGAGGACTCTAAAGTGCCTTTATTTATATAAATTATATCTATTGATATTTGTTGCACTAAAAAACTAAAATAAAATTACTTAAAATATGTACTTGGTAATTCACTTAAACATACTGACAAACTCATTATGTTAACATAAATAGCATTTTATGAAAACATAACGTTTTTCAAAATAGTAATAAAGAGTATCTTTTTTTACATTTTTACAAATAACTTAAGTTTCTTAAATGAATAGAGCTGGATTGATGGGAGAGTAGGGAAATGGGAAAGAAAAAGAATCAAGGTATATCATTACAGGTACAAATTCCCTATGATGAATGTGATCATTATGTGTACCTAATATGTACCAATAAAGTTAATTAATTAAAAAAATAAAGCCTGATTCTCTTATTTGCTTCTATATTAATTTTTTGCAATATTGTGTGTCATATAACTTCTAGAAGTGACTGCTGCATGCTCATGAGTGAATGACAGTGAAAATGAAATAATAAATAAATCCCTTCTCCTCTCCAGTGGGGATGCCTCTACCATGTCCCTATTAATGTTCTAGGTTTCTAATAATTACCTTTGCCAAGTAAATGAAGTTCCCCAAATACATAAGCCTTGATTCTACCATATAGTATGTTAACTTTTTCACTAGCTTTGGGTATCTTCACACCTTGACAGGGAAGCCTTCTACATTTTTATCCAAAAGCTACTACACAGAGTAGGGACTAATACAGAACTCTAATGCAGGTGTATTATGAAGGCTACTCCATGGAGATCCTGTGACCTGCCACCAGTAGACTAAGGAACCAATCAAACTGAAGCAGTATTTTAATCTATGTGAGTCATAATTCACTTTTATTTTATTTTATTATTTATTTATTTTTGTCTTTTTGAGACAGGGTCTCACTATGCAGTTCAGGCTGGTCTTGGGCTCACTTTGTAGCCCAGGCTGGTCTTGAACTTGCAATGATCCTCCTGCCTCAGCCTCCTGAGTGCTGGGATTACAGGTGTGCACCACTTTTAATACCTAAAAATTCCAGATGTCCAAATAGGCAACCAACAGGTAAGCATTTTAGAAATACAGAAGACAGGGGTGCAGTTCAGTGGCACAGCACCTGCCTGCCAAGCGTGAGGTCATGAGTTCGATTCCCAGTACCAAAAAAAGAAAAAAATTATTCATCTGGACCACTAGAAATACTGAATACTGTGGGACTTTGCTGGTAGTTCTCTAAAGCCATCACGTTTCACAGGTTACTGTATTTCACATCTGTGTACCAATGTAAAAGAAGTACTGTGTGATATTCAATGATCCTAAAATGTTATATTAAATGTTTATATTAAAGATTAGAAACATCTTTTCTAGTTTATTATTAGTATCAATTAAAAGTTGAAATTTTTAACAAGTTCCCAAACACCACCAACAACAAAACAAATACTTTTGGTGCTTTATAGGTTCCGGTGAAAAAAGAGTCCTTAATTATGCAATAGGTAGGTACCCACAGGAAAAAAAAAAAAAGAAGAAATTTAACTTTTCACTAGTAAGGCCCACATTAGCTACATTATCCATCAATAATTAAATGCCTTATTTTATTTTCAATTTTGTCTACATTATTTAAAATTACAAAATGAAACTTTAGCTAATAAAGAAGTTTGAGTTGTGAGTCCAGATGAACCAACCTTCAGGGCCAATTCATATGTGGCTGAGCTCCAGATATCTCTTTCTTCCATTAACTGTTTAATATCAGCCTCCATCCTTCCCCTTTGTAAGGTATATAAATCATGGTACTCTTCTACAATCCTAAAAGAAAAATTAAGAAACAGCTGTAACACAAATTTTTTAAAAAATTTTGCTACAAAACAGCAATTTATTCCCTTAAATTGTGGTATAATTGCTGGATATATTGAAAACATATGTAGTAAAATAGAAGAAAAAATATTCACATTTTATTTCTAAATCTTATAAAGTCAAATGAAAGCAAAAAATTCAGTATAATACTTCTGCTTTAAATACTTTTCATCTTACTCCTTTCTTTACTGAATAGAATTTTCCACTATATCTAATGAAAATTTAGGAATACAAATAACAAAAATATAGCCATTTTTTTTCAATTAAGCCTCATTGTTCATAGACTTAGGATTTTTTATTAAAGGCATAAAGTCCAATGACTATGAGTTACCAATTTTTTTTAAAATTATACATAATTGATCCACCCAGCCACCCTGGAGCAGCGTAGCAGCTGCAGCTCAGGGCCTGGCGTGAGCTGAAGGCATGCACAGCAAATTTCACCTAGCTGTACAGCTTGGGACCTTGCAAGCAGCCTGGTAGGGACCTGTGCCAATTCCACCATCAGCCTGGGACGTTTTTTAACACCCCTGGGGTCCTGCCTGGGCTCCGCCAAGCCACCCTGAAGCATAATTGGTACAAGATTTTAAAAAAATCTTTCATAGCTATCCAAAGACTTAAGTATAATTAAGCACTTTTTTGTTTTACTTCTTTTTAAACTATTGCTCCTTCATGTCTACCAGAGCACCTTCCCCTTCTAATTTACACTGAAGCTTCTCTTAGAACTAAAAGCCCTTCTGAGGTTAAATTCAAGCACGGAATTTGTAAAGTGACAAGTAGTATTTCACGAATCTTCTAGAACACTTCCTCCTAGGGCATGTTAACTTTGCTATACGATTTCAGGGCCAGACACACAGATTTTTGTTCTTAGTGCAAATCAGTTAAGAGTCATGTCAGCTCTTGAAGCTTTCTCCATCTGTAAGCTTCTATCTGTTCAACTGAGAAGAAATCTTTAAGATTTGTGTACGTTCCTGTCTGAAAATTAGATACTGATTTTCAAAAAAGGAATGATCCTTATCTATAACAGAGGCAAAAAAATTCAGAAACAACCTCCATGTCCAATAATAAGGGAAAGATTGGCCTGACAAGATATGATCAAATATGATAAAAACACTGCAGCTAATTAAAGATCATGGTCTTAATATTTTAGTACATGGGGAAAATTTTCACATTTAATATAAAACATGTAATATAAAATGAAAAAATCCCAAGTGATAAAATGATATATTCTACTTGATTTCATTCTATTAAAAATACATAGGAAAAAGGAAATATACCAAAATAATAATAGCAGTTAACTTCAGATAAAGACCCATGTGTGTTCTTTATTTTCCTATTTATATGTTTTCATATTTTCTACATTTTCAGTAATATAATCAGTTAATATAAGAAAACAATTAGAGGCCCCACGTGAACCAGCACCACGCGCCAGCCACTGCTGGACAGGGGACATCCAGAGCCAACCCTTTTCCCGTGAGTCAGTGCCATTGTGCACTAAGTGGGGGAGAGGACAAGCCCCGCCTCACTTGAACCAGTGCCAGGTGCAGGCCACCACTGGCAGGGGGGACAGCCAGATCCCAGCCCCTTCTGGCTGGTGGGCTGGCAAAAAGTGCCACCCCCCCCCACGAAGCGACTGGCGGATCCAGAGAAACACAGGCTCTGACCATAGCTATCAAGGTGAAATGCAATTGCATGCCTGTGGTGCTGTGGTGTTTCACTGACCTTGCAAGTCTAGACCAGCGGTCTGATCATCTATTCAGGCCATTGTTGATTCCCTGTAGCCTTGCTCTGAAGTCCTACATTGCTCATTGCTTTGTTGGGTTGGATTTTATTCTCTTTTGCTTTGTTTGATTATGTTATATCCGATGGCATGAGCAGCTATTTCAAAGGTAGTAAGATATATATGATAGCCATTTTGAATTTACTATTGTCTTGTTTTGAAGTCCTTTATTGTATCCATTGTTTTGTTTTTATTGTTTCTATTCTATTCTGTTCTGTTTGATTTTTACTATGTCCATAGCTATTTTGAAGACAACAAAAGGCATTATGGTAACTATTGTTGATTTTGCAATGTTGTGAAGTCCTGTATCACTTACTCTAGTTTGTTCTGATTGGTTTTATTCTGTTTTATTTTCCTTGGTTTTATCCTCTTTAAAATAAAAAATAAATAAATAAATAAGAAAATAATTGGAGCCCAGCCTAACCAACTTAGCAATTTAGTGGATCCTGTCTCAAACGGAAAATAAAATAAGATCTGGGCCAGGGGGAGAATGTCTGAGGATGTAGCTTAGCGCAACACCACAGAAAAAAAAAAAAAGTCTTACTCTAGAACTCTGATTTGGAACAAAAATCATTTTTTTTATAATGGACGTTAACACAAAGAGTTCTAGGTTTTGTGTTTTGTGTGTGTGTGTGTATGTGTGCGTGTGTGGTAATGAGGAGTGAACCCAAATTGCTTGCACTAAACTTTATCTCCAAATCTTATTTATTTATTTAGTGAGCCAGTGTCTTGCTAAGTTGCTCCTTACGCAGTCTGGGTCCAACTTTACAATCTTCCTGCCTTAGCCTCCCAGAGTACTGGGATGATAGGCACCATACCAAACCTAGGCTTTGTTTTTGTTTTTTTGTTTTAATTCATTCAACAGCTACCCGCTTAGTGCCCACACTGTGGTGGGTACTATTCAAAACAAAATGAAACAAAGCAAAACTGAACAAAAACAAAATGAAACAAATGTTTGCCCTTAATGGTGTGACAACAAACAAAACAAGTGAAAGACTACATTAAGCAATGATAGTGTTATGGATAAAAATAAATCAGAGAGCCAGGCATAGTGACACACACCTGTAATCCCAGCACTTTGGGAGGCTGGGGCAGGAGGATCTCTGAGAGTTTGAGGCTACATAAGGAGTTCAAAATCAGCCCGAACTGCATAATGAGACCCTGTTTAAAACCCTTCCCTCAACCCCACACCCCAAAACAAATAAATAACAACAAAAAAGGTCAGAGAAATAAAGATTGGGAATATAAAATGTGTTGCAATTTTAAATCGGGATTGATAAAGATCCTACAGAAAAGATGAGATTTAAGCAGAGGACTTACGGAGGGAAGATGCTACATAGTTTCCCAAGAGCAGGGAATTCTTGTGTGCTCAGTAAAGGCCAATGTGGCCAAAATAAAGCAGGAAAATTCAGAGAAATTTAGATATGTTGGTTCTTATAAGCCATTTTAAAAACACTGCTGTTGCTGGGTGTGGTGGTGCATGCCTGTAATCACAGCACTCGGAAGGATGAAGCAGAAGGATCTTTGTGAGTTCAGTACCAGCCTGGGCTACAAAGTGAGCTCAGTGCCAGCCTGAACTGCATAAAAAACAAACAAACAAACAAAATATTGCTGTTTACTAACATGGAGAGGTAATGTACAACTTTGAACAGAAAAATTACATAATCTGAGCAAAGGTTATTTATAGTAGTACTCTATCGATTATAAAACTGATTTCTCTTTGTATTTAAAAATTTTACAAGCCATATGTACTACTTTGTCATATTATTTTTAATCAAATAAAAAATTAAAATGCAACCAGATATATCTTTTTTTTTTTTTTGGTCTTTTTGAGACAGGGTCTCACTATGCAGTTCAGGCTGACCTTCAACTCACTTTGTAAGCCAGGCTGACCTCAAACTCTCAGTGATCCTCCTGCCTCAGCTTCCCAAGTGCTGGGATTATAGGTGTGAGCACCACTCTCAGTGCTTTCATATTTATACAATAGGCTCTAGTGAATAAATATTTAGCAGAAAAAGAGACTAGGATTAGCAAATTTAGAGGTTGTAGATTAAACCTGCCTACTACTTGTATATTTGTATGCCCCACGAGCTAAGAATTTTACATATTTAGCTTTTATACTTTAATTTTCTTTTTGTATTTTTTGTTGGTTAAAAAACAGAATATTTTTATGACAAATGAGAATTTTATAAAATTCAGATTTCAATATCAACAAATAAAGCTTTATTAGATACAGCCATGTTCCCATGTTGTCCTTGCTTTCGTACTATAATACCTCACGTCATGAAGGATGACAGCTGTGTCAGAAACAATATCTCACTATCTAGCCCTTACCAGGAAGTTTGCTAACCCCTGTAATAGAACAAAAACATTAAAATGGAGTAGAGTTACTAAATCTCAAATAGAACTAGATTCACGTATACCCTTAGGAAAAAATAAAATAAAACCAGTTACTTTTGCATGCCCAGCACACTGGTAAAAGATGCAGGCAAATAAAGCTCTTGTTCACTGATACACAGGTACAATCACTTTGAGGAACATTTTGGTAACATTTAGAAAGGATGCGGATAAACACGTTCAATAATTCTACTTCTAGGTTTATACTCCTAGAAAACTCTTACAGACATTTACAAGGCATATATTACAACAATGCCTGGAGGAGTTGACATAGCTAAGAACTTTGTACAGTACCTGACATACAGTAAGTACTTGATGGATGCTAGATATGCTAATAATAAAATAACATTTTATTATTGAAAAGTCCATTTATACTGAGAACTAGTTGCATAAATTATTCTTTAGTCATATAATTTAATGTTGGACAGCAATAAAAAATAATTTATTCTATATGCATCAGAATGGACAAATCACAAAAGAACTGTTTTGTTTGGCAAAACCAAATTTTGAAAATATATGAAACGACAATATACTATGCTGGTTTTGGTATATAAATATGTAGTAAAATATAAAAACGTGGATAGGAAAGTTACATAACAACTGCTGATTAATAATTTGCTCCGGAGAGAGGGAAGATAATGGAAAGAGGAATTTATTTTGGTACGGGGATCGAACTCATGACCTCGTGCTTGCCAGACAGGTACTGTGCTGCTGAGCTATATTCCTGGTCCTTAAGTTTTTATACTCATTTCAACTATTCTACCACTTGATTTTTAAATTTTTGAATTTTTTTTTATTTTAAAGAGAACAAAACAAAACAGAACAGAACAGAGTTAAACACAACAAAGTTTATCAGAACAGAACACTGCAAGCAATACAGATCTTCAAAACAATGACAGGAAATCAACAATGACTACCCTAGTGTCTCATCTTCTTCACAATGGTTGTTCATACATTCACACACAATATACTCAAACAAAACAAAATAATATAAAATCAGATAAAGCAAAAGAGTGAAAGCATTACAGGCTTTCAAGTCAGACAATAAGAAATCAACAATGGCTACCTTAATGTCCTTTATTGCAATCAAATAGTAGAAAACAGACTTAAACCAATCAAATCAAAGAATAAAAGCATTATTGGACTTCAGAACCTGAAGATAAGAAATTGGCTATGGCTACCATAATGTCTCATTTTCTTCAATATAGCTGTTCATATCTTGATACTTAATAAAATCTGCTCTTGTAAACTCTTTAGGAGTAGTTCTAAGCATGTATAAGCGTATATTTGTACATCTATCTTTTCTGTGCTAGAGGCAATAGCAGAACAAAGCACAAGAAAAACAAAAAATGATAAAGACAGATAAATAACAAGAATAAAGAGTCCAAAACAATAACAATATAGACTTTCTAAGCTAGGTGATGGGAACGTAACAAAGGTTGTTATTTTATATAGCTGTCTTCAAGAGTTGCTCAAATTACCAGGTATAGGCATACAGCATTGGTCCAGGCCTATGAATGTTAACTGTTTTGTTGTAAGAACTAGTAAAATTAGTAGTAAATCATCTTATCAATCATAAATGTGTGTGTACATATATATACAAATTTGTATATATATACACATATATATACAAATATATATATATACAAATTTATATCTTTTCTTTTCCCTTCCTTCTTTTCTTCTTTTCCCTGAGTTGTGTTTTCTTTTAGCAGTTTCTTAACCTTTCCCCATATTTATTAGGGATTTTGTATCTTATTGAGTCTTTCAGTTTCTTACACTAGGGAGAAGATTCGGTGCTTACACATGTGAGTTTGATTTATTTCACTTTTAAGTATGGTCTCAAGTCGCATCCATGTATCTATGAAAGCCTCAATGTGATCCTTCTTTATAGATGAGTAGTACTCCATTGTATAAAAGTATCACATCTTTTTAAAACATTCCTCAATTGATGGGCATTTGGGTTGTTTCCAAGGTTTGGCTATTACAAATTGTGCTGCTATAAACATGGGTGCACATATATCACTGTGGTATGATGATTTCACTTCTTCTAGGAATATTCCCAGAAGCAGAATAGCTGAATCAAATGGGACTTCTAATCCTAGCTTTTTGAGGAACTTCCAGACTGATTTCCACAGTGGCTGCACCAGTCTACACACCCACCAACATTGGAGAAGGATTCCATTTTCCCCACAACCTCTTCAGCGTTTGTTATTGGTTGTTTTCTTGATCCTGGCCACTCTTTCTGGAGTGAGATGAAATCTCAGTGTTGTTTTAATTTGCATTTCTCTAACGACAAATGATGCTGAACATTTTTTCATGTATTTATCTGCCATTTGTGTTTCTTCAGCTGAGAAGTGTGTTTTCATCTCAGATGCCCATTTTTGGATTGGGTATTTGAATTTGAGGGGCCTGATTTTTTAAATTCTTTATATGTTCTAGATAGAAGTCTTTCATCTGAGGGAGAGTTGACCAAGATATTTTCCCAATTTGTGGGTTTTCTTTTCACTCTGTTGGAGATTTTCTTTGACATGCAAAAACTTTTCAATAAGATGAGATCCCAGTTGTTGATTCTGCGAAGTATTTCCCATGCAGTCTGATTTTTGTTTATGAATTCTTCAACCTACCCCTATGTCTTCAAGATTCCTACCTACTTTGTTTTCCAGCACATTTAGTGTTTCTGTTTTAATATTTAGATCTTTGATCCATTCTGACTTTAGTTTAATGCACGGTGATAGGCTTGGATCTAGTTTTAGTTTTTGGCATATGGAAAGCCAGTTTTTCCAGCACCACTTATTAAAGAGGCTATCTTTCTTCCAGTGAACATGTTTGGCCCCTTTGTCAAAGATAAGGTGGCTGAATGTTTTTGTAGTTGGGGTTGTATCTTCTAATCTATTCCATTGGTCCTCAGGTCTGTTTTGATTCCAATACCATGCTGATTTGATTACAGTAGCTTTGTAGTATAATTTCAAGTCTGAAAGTGTGATGCCTCCTGCACTGCCCTTACTGCCCAGAAGTGCCTTTGCTATTCTAGGTCTCTTCTGGCTCCAGATGAATTTTAAGAATGACTTCCCTAGATCTGTGAGGTGTTGATTTGCATATGTTGAACCATCCTTGCATTCCTGGGATGAATCCCACTTGGTTGTGGTGTATAACTTTCTTGATGACTTGCTGCATTCTCTTTGCCAGTATTTTATTGAGGATCTTTGTATCGATATTCATTAGGGAGATTGGTCTGTAGTTCTCTTTTTTGGTTGGGTCTTTCTCTGGTTTTGGTATTAGGGTAATACTTGCTTCCAGGAATGAGTTAGGGAGACTTGCTTCCCTTTCAATTTCAATGAAGAGTTTGAGGAGTCTTGGTATTAAGTTCCCTTGAATTTCTTGTAGAATTCAGCTGTGAAACCATTGGGACCTGGACTTTTCTTGGTTGGTAAGGTTCTAATTACATTTTCAATTTCATTAACTGAAATTGGGTCATCCGGTAGTTTTACATCTTCTTGATTCAGATTTGGTAATTGATATGTTTCTAGGAATCTTTCCATTTCTTTTGTGCTATCGAACCTATGAGAGTAAAGAGTTTTAAAGAAGGTATTGATGATCTTCTGTATTTCCACAGGGTCTATAGTGATTTCACCCTTTTCATTCCTTATTGTATGGATTTGAGTTTTTTCTTTCCTTTTTTTTAATGAGGTTGGCTAGGGGCTTATCAATTTTATTTATTCTCTCAAAGAACCAACTCTTTGATTCATTGATTCTTTGTATTATTTTCTTAGTCTCAATCGCAATAATTTCTGCTCTGATCTTTTTAATTTCCTCCCTTCTTTTGGCTTTGGGTTGGACTTGCTCTTCTTTTTCTAGATACTTGAGGTGTAGCATCAGATGTTTATTTGTGTTCATTGCATTTTCCTGATGTTGGCATTCACTGCAATAAATTTCCCTCTGAGAACTGCTTTCATTGCATCCCACAGATTCTGATAAGTTGTATTTGTATTTTCATTTGCTTGTAGATCTTGTTTAATTTCTTCTTTAATTTCCTCTGTGATCGATTGATTGTTTAGGAGTGTATTATTTAATTTCCATGTGTTTACAGAGTTTTTGCAGTTTCTTTTGTCATTAATTTCCAATTTGATGGCACTGTGATCAAATATTATGCATGGGATAATTTTTATTCCTTTGCATTTATTTAAGCATGTTCTATGGGCTAGTATATGGTCTATTTTAGAGAATGTACCATATGAAGCTGAGAAGAATGTATATTCTGATGTTGTTGGGTGGAATACTCTGTACACATCTATCAAGTCCATTTGTTCACAAATTTGGTTCAGTTCCGTTATTTCTTTGCTGATTTTCTGTCTAGTTGATCTGTCTCTTTGTGTCAAGGGTGTGTTAAGGTCTCCTGTTATAATTGTGTTATTGCTTATTTGATTTTTCATTTCTATTAATATTCCTTTTATATAGTTGGGTGCTCCCATATTTGGTGCATATATATTTAAGATTGTTATTTCTTCCTCTTGGACTTTTCCCCTAACCAGTATGTAGTGACCTTCTTTATCTCTTTTGACCATTATTTGTTTGAAGTTCACATCATCTGCAAACAGAATAGCTACTCCTGCTTTTTTCTGGGTTCCTGTTGCATGGAGTATTGTTTTCCATCCCTTGACTTTCAGTCTATGAATTTTCTTTGAGGTTAGATGGGTTTCTTGTAGACAGCATATGGTAGGATGTTGTTTCTTGATCCATTCTGAGGGTCTGTTCCTTTTGATTGGTAAATTAAGGCCATTTACATTAATGGTTATAACTGATATATGCTGGCTTCTTTTAGTCATATCTTTCTGCAGTCGTTTCTTTACCTTTTCCCTCTACTTAATTGTTTGCCCTGCTTGGTGTTCTTCTGTTGATGTTTTTGACATTGTAGCTATTTTCATGTCTATCTACAGTACCTTCAAGTATTCTTTGCACGGCTGGTTTGGTGGTCATGAAGTTCTTGAGCTGCTCTTTGTCATGGAAGTATCTTATTTCTCCATCAATTTTGAAGGATAATTTTGCAGGGTACATCAGTCTGGGTTGGAAGTTGTTTTCCTTTAGGACTTGAAATACTTCATTCCATGCTCTTCTTGACTTCATCGTTCATGTTGAGAAGTTCACTGATGGGCTTTCCTTTATAGGTGATTTGCTTCTTTTCTCTAACAGCTTTTAATATTCTGTTCTTATGTTGAATTCCTGGGATGTTGATTATTCTATGTCTGGGTGTTGATTTATTTTGGTTATGGCTAATTGGAGTTGTATATGCTTCACTTATCTGTATGTCAGTTTCCCTTCCCATGTTTTGGAAATTTTTGGCTATAACTTCTCTGAATAGTGTTATTATATCATTTGTTTTGTCTCCTTCTTTTTCATTTACACCTATCAATCTTATATTGTTTTTCTTTGCATCATCTTGAATTGTTGAATTGTTATTTCCTGATTCCTTGTTATTTTTAAAAGATGTTTCCTTTCTTATTCACTAGCTGCAATCATGTCTTTGAGGTCTGAAAGTCTATCTTCACATTCATTGAGGCAGCTTTGCCAGCTTTCGATGGCATCTTTGATTTCGTGGCTATCTCTTTGAATCTGTTTCATGCATTCTGATTCTTTCTTGAGTTGTTCATTCAGGGTTTCCATCCTTTTGCAGTGCTCCTCTATTTTTTTAACTACATCTTCTTTAGATGTGTTTAGCATTTCTTTCATTATTTTTATCATGTCTTGTTTTACCTGGGAGGTTATTTCTAATCTCAGTGCCTTTACAGCTTCATGGAGTTGTCTCTTTACTTCAGCTGCTGTCATTTCAGAAGTTTCAGGTGTATGGCTTATACTTTCTTCTATGTCCATGTCTCTTAGGCTTGTTTGGAATGGACTGGAAGTGTGAGACTGTATTTTGCTCTTTCAGTTTGTCATCTTCCTGTATTCTTCTGTGGCAGGTGAATGAAAAGTCTCAGTTGTTTCCTGGGTTGAGGATGGCTGTCTGTACTGCAGGGAATTTCCTCAGTTGAGAGGGATGTTAGGCAGGCCTTACCGGATATGGAGGGGTACTTGAAGATACCCTAAGAAGGGGAAGTATGTCAGGTGGACCTTAGCATGCCACACTTTGTATGCCAAAGCTCTCTGGCCATTTGAGGATGCAGGGAAGAGCCCCACAAGATACCCTGCAAGGTTACAAGGCTTGAGGCTCCAGGCTCCAAGGTGAAATTCACAGTGCACACCTTCAGCTCCAGCCAGGCCTACCACTGCAGCTGTTCTTCTGTTCAGGGGTGGCTGGGCAGAGCCCAGGCAGGACCCCAGGGACACTCCAAATGTCCTGGGTAGATGGCAGAATTGGCATGGGTCCCTACCAGGCTGCTTGTGAGGTCCTAGGCTGCATGGCTAGGTGAAATTCACTGTGTGTGCCTTTGGCTCACACCAGGCCCAGAGCTGCGGCTGCTACACTGCTCTGGAGAGACTGCTTTTTATTTTTTTGTACCGGGAATTGAACTCATGAGCTCACGCTTTCCAGGGAGGAAGTGTGCCACTGAGCTATATCCCCAACACACAGAAAGAGGTATTTTTAAAAAACTTCAAATGCTTTGATAAAATTGTTTCCTAAAAATGGTATGAAGAAAGTATAAAATACAGTGGTACCTTGGTTCACAAACTTAATTCTTATTACAACTCTGGTCACAAACCAAACTGCAAAAGAACCAAATCATGTTCAGTGGTTAGGTTCAATGTTGACTTGTGGGGAAATTTGATTTGGTTCTCACCCAATTTGGTTTATGACCAGAATCATGGAGAGAATTAAGTTCGTGAACTGAGGCATCATTGTAATAGCTAACATTCTGTAATTTGGGGTGTTTCAGGAGTATTTGTTATAATGTTTTATTTTTCTGAATATGCAAAATATTTCATCACAAAATTTTACAGAAAGGTACTAGAATAAAAGTATCTGATTCTGTTGTCACTGAATACGCAGATGCCAGGCACCAATCTAAATGTGTCATTTATAGTAATACCTTTAATCCTCATAATAACCCTAAAAAAGTAGGCAATATTAAAATTTCAATTTTATGTAGGGGCAAATGGAGGCCCAGAAAAGTTACATGACTGCCCCAGAGCTGCACAGCGAGCAGTATGGTTCTAGAATTTACACTATGCGCATTCCTTTGCATGCCTTGTCCTAGAAAACCTGAAAGTAACAGCCTGCAAACATCAGTCAATAAAATGATTAATGCTGACACCAACAATCCATGTGCTCTCAGAGAAAAAACAGGTTTTATTTTCTTTCCACCTAGAATGAGAAATCAGCTAAATTCAGATAAAGAAACTATATGTGTTTTTAGAATTCAGAAAGTTGGCATCATATATACAGAGTTCCTCAAAAATATATATACACACTTCAGCAGTTTGCTGTACTAATAAACGTCTGGAAGCTAATGGCTGTTGTAACTGTAGACACTAAAGGTAATTTGTATTAACCTCATGATGGCTCAATAAATTCAGTATTAAAATATTTATACAAGTTTTTCTTTTCCTGATGTATACATTTTTTGGCAGACACCATATTACTACAGAAGCAATATATGCGTTTCCCCTTTCCTCCACATATGCTATATAAATTTTAAGCCACTCACTTGGCATTCTTTTCAGCATCTAAAACAGCTTGTGCCAAATCCTTGTGGGCTTTCTCTGCTTCCTTTGTTAATCTCCTATCATGTGACTGAACCAGACACAGTTCCCTGAAACAAAGCAAAGAAATTCCAGATTCATAATTGGAGACTTCCAAAAAGTTCTACCCAGGAAATCAGATTTACACTCAGATATCTTCTCAGTTTCCTAGTTTTTCCAGTTTATAAACCAGATGAAGAAATTTGGTATAATTCTGGGTGGAATCTCGCCAAGTTTGGCAAAAGAATCAAGCTGGCAAGAAAAGGCAGAAAGAGGACATGGCAGGGGCATCCTTAAGGGTAGCGTGCAGACAGATGTTGACAGACGGGATCACTGCACTGCTCTGCCTCACTCTGATCTGGTTATCCCGCCCCCCTTCTTCTTGCCACTAAGCATCACACTAAAAAAATTAGATGATCCCTAACCTAACCTTGATTGTTATTTAATGTTTATTCTCTTTGGAATTTGAATCTTAATATCCATAATTAGTGCACTGCTCTGTAAACGCGATAAAGGTAAACATCTGTATCTTAGAAGAAAGAGCAAGAGTCTCTTCCCTGTCAAATATATAGAGATTTAGTTTTACAGTAACCTGCATAACCTATTTCTCTGCATCTATATACAATAATGTCCAGTTCTTGCAGTTCTCTTGCTAAATATGAAGAGAAGATTAAAAAAAAAAGTTTTCACCTTTAACCATTCCACTTTCCATTAAAATTTTTTACCCTCTTTAAAAACATGGCTCTGAATGTTGTGTTCAGGATAATCACAATTTTTACCTGGTCAGTTCCTCAATAACATTCTTGAAATTATACAGTTCTTCTAAAATGCGCTGATCCATCATTCGCTGAGTTACCAAGTCTTTATAGAATTCGATCATCTGCCTGGCAATTTGGTCAAGCATTTGCACATACCTCTCTCTGCATAAGACACAAGGAAAACAAGACACCATGCCAAAGGGGAAAGGGGAGTCAAAAATAAGTGAGAAAAAGTAACGTTAGGGAAACAGTAAGCAGACTTTCATATTCCCTCACTCTCATTCACATTTCTCTCCATTCATATTCCCACTCACCTCCCTTGCGCCTCGCCTGCCCCCTTCCCAGATGCCATGAGGTGAGCAGCTTTCCTTCACCACATCTTTCTGCCTCACCACAGGCCTGGAGACAAAGGATTCAGCAGACTATGGACAGAAACCATCAGGCAAAATGAACCTTTCTTCCTTTAAATTGTTTTCCTCAGATATTTTGTCACAGTAACAGAAAGCTGACTAACACAAATCCTAAGCCTAAAGTCCTATGATTGTAGTATCTTTGAGTTGGACTGGTCATTTAGTCCAATCTTTCATCCACTGACAGAATTATCTCATCCTTACTTAAATGCTGGAAGTGGCAGGAAGTTTTATCAGCTCAATTAGCAGCTTATACATTGGAAAAAAAATTTTTTTTTTAGGTAATGGGAATGGAACCCAGGATGTTGTCATGAGCTACCTTCCCAACTCAGTTTTTATTTTTCATTTTGAAACAGGGTCTCATTAAGTTGCCAAATTGTCCAGGCTGGGCTTAAACTTGTGATCCTCCAGCCCCAGCCTCCCAGAGTGCAGAGATTACTGGCATGTGACATCAAGGGGAAAGTATCAATTTAATGAATATTTTCTTGAGGACTTCCTCTCCTGGTAATATAGAGACTAGGTACTCTAATGATTAACAATCTTTACATTCCATGACTACTAGATTCCCCATTAAAATACAACTATATTCATATAAGAGTATATTTTTCAAAGCATTACTGATGTTGCAGAAGACAAGAAGTACTGTATGTAGAGATGAAAACAAAAAGAACAAACAAACAAGAAATAACAAGCGAGGCTATGAAGTGGGAATTGTTAGTAGTACTCAGTAAGCGAACCCAAGGTCAAAGTTGTTCCAGGAAAAATATCAACTCTGGGATACAGAGACTAAGCTTTGGGCCCACTTCAAAATGGAAGACGTGAGCAAGCCAGGATTCCTGCATGAACCCTGAATCTCAGAAGGAAACTACAGGAGCCAGGTGTGCTGGGGCATGCCTGTAATCCCAGCACTTGCAAGGCTGAGGCAGGAAGATCGCTGTGAGTTCGAGGCCAGCTGGGGCTACATAGCGAATTCAAGGACAGCCTGAACTACATAGCGAGACTTTGTGAAAAAAAAAAAAAAAAGGCAAACAAAACAGAAGAAAACTACCCCTTATTTATGGCTGAGGAGTCCATAGTTAAATTCATTCAAATATTAACTCCACAGGCAAAGACTATAAAATATTACTGTGAAAAAACCATCATGAATGAGACTCAGAAGAGACAACCAATAACAGAAGTGGATACTAAGGATTTTACATGCTAAAATCACCTGAATTAAACTTAAAACTATTCATAAAATGTTGGAGAAATAAATATCAATGACCAAAATCCAGTTTTTCAGGATCAGTAAAACTGACAAAAGTTTAGGTAGCTTCCTTGGGAAAACAAAACAAGAAAGAAGACACTGTCAATATTAGGAGTGAAGCAGCAGAGATCATAACATATTCTAGCAATAATAATAATAATATAATATAATAATATTATGAATAGCTCTCTATCAATAAATTCAATAATAGATTAAATGGACAAATTCCTGGAAAGATGCAAACTATCAAAACTCAATAAAAAATGTGAAGATAACCTGTATATAGTACATACTGAAGAAAGTGAATTATAATTTTAAAACTTTCCCATAAAGGAAACTCTGGACCCAGACAACAAAAGAATAATGTGGTGGCAGTGGGTTTTTAGATGTGACACAAAAAGCACAAGCAATGAAAATAAAAATCCAAACAAATTACATTCATCAGACTCTAAACTTTTTGCACATCAAAAATCATCATTAAGTAATGACCATACTGAAAATGGGAGAGAATATTTTCGAAGTATGTATCTGATAAGAGAATTGTGCTCAGGATACATAAAAAACACAACTCGACAATAAAAAAGATAATCAATTTAAAAGCAGATGAAAGAGCCAGGGGTGGTGGCACACACCTGTAAACCAAGCTGCTCAGGGGGCTGAGGGCAGGAGTCTTCACAAGTTCAAGGCCAGCCTGGGCAACTTAGTGAGACTCTCTCAAAATTCTAAAAAGGGGTGGGGGTGTACCTCAGTGGTAGAGTGCTTGCCGAGCATTTGTGAGGCCTTGAGTTTAATCCCCAGTTCTACTAAAAAAAGTGAGTGAAAGATATCTCTCCAAGAAAAAAATACCAACAGCCGGTAAACACATAAATAGATGTTCAATATCATTAATTATTAAGCTAATGAAAAACAAAACTACAAAGAGTTACTACTTTATATCTACTACCATCAAAAAGATGAATAATAACAAGACAAAGAATATGGAGAAATTGCTGGAGAATGAAATGTAAAATGATATAGCCCCCATGGAAAAGTTTAGCATTTCTTCAATAAGTTAAACATATAGTTGCTGTGGGACTCAGCCATTCAACTCCTAGGTATACACCAAAAAGAATGGAAAATCTGTTCACAGAAAATTTAAATGCAAATGTTCATAGAAACATTATCCATAAAAACCAAAAAATACCAGCATCATAAGTCAATGTATAAACAACATTTTGCACAGTCACACAATTTGACCATAAACAGGATTGAAGCACAGAAAAATGATAGAAAGTGAGGTTTGTTTTTTTTTTTTGAGTCAGAGTCTTGTTATGTAGTGCAGGCTGGCTTTGAACTCACTATTGTAGCCCAGGTTGCCCCAGAAGGGCCAGGGACATAGCTCAGTGGCACAAGCACCTGCCCTGGAACTCACAATGATCCTCCTGCCTCAGCCTCTCGAGTGCTAGGATTACAGGTATGTGCCACCATGCCTGGCAGAACATGCATCTTGAAAGGATTATTCTAGTTAGAAGGAGCCAGTCACTAAAAGTCACATATTATATAATTCTATTTATATTAAATGTCCAGAAGAGGCAAATTCAGACAGAAAGTACATAGTATTCTTTAGAGACTAAGAGAAAGGAGAATACAGAATGATTACTCATAAGTACAAAATTTCTTTTGGAGATGATGAATATATTTTGGAATTAGATAGCAGTGATGGTTGCAAAGCTTCATCAAAATACACTAAGCACCACAGAATTGTCTACTTTTTAAAAGTTTTACAGTAGTAGCCGGGTGTGGTGGTGCACTCCTGTAATCCCAGCACTTGGGAGGCTGAGGCAGGAGGATCGTTGCAAGCTCGAAACCAGCCTGGGCTACAAAGTGAGCCCAAGGCTAGCCTGAGCTGCATAGTGAGACGCTGCCTCAAAAAGACCAAAAACAAACAAACAAACAAAAAATCACAGTAGTTTAGTTATATCTCAATGAAAGTAAAAAGTTGTTAACAAATAGTTGTTTCATCATTATGCTTCCTCATTTACATTGCATGTATTCCTTTTGATATTAAATTTCAGATAATAAAAAATTTAAGTATCTTTTTTATATTAAGTGAAAACCTATCGGGCAACAATTTACCCATTAATACTAATTTTATACTTTAAAAAACAATCAAATCTATTTTTTTTCACTTGTATCTCTCCAAATATTTGCAAACAGCTACTTTTGTCTTCTCTCTTATGTGTTTTCTTAGGTAGACTAAACATCTGCAGCTCTTTCAGGTTTTCTTAGTGAAATAGACAACACTGGGAAGTACATTTTAATGTTGTTTTCTGTACCCAGAACATGAATTCTACAAAATAACAGTCAGAAAGAACTTTAGCTTTCAAAGCTCAGGTGAGAAAAAAACAAAACAAAACAAAACAGCCTGGATTAGGTGTGCAGCTCAGTGGTAGAGCACTTGCCTAGCATGTGTGGACTCCTGGATTCCATCCCCAGCACCACAGGAAAGCAAGCAAATGAACAGGAAACACAGGAAAGAACCAGTCTGAGAAGACTGTATGCACACAAATCTTAATGTGAAGTACGGACTTTAGTTAATAATAATGTACTTTTTAATAATAATGAATTATTATAGGTTCTCTAACTGTAATAAACAGGTTATGCTAGTACAAGACATCAGTAAGGGGAAAAAATTGTATGGAGTAAGGACGTATGTGAGAACTCCACTGTCTGGTCAGTTCCATTCTAAAAGAAACCTATCGCTTCTTTAAGAGTTTGGTGAGCCCATTTTTGAAAAATGAATAGGCAAGTAACGGACTGGAAGGAAAGGTTAAAGGTAAATTTTAAAATAAAATATATGTACATAAATACAAAATAAATTTTATATATTACATAAAACTACACAAAAACTAGTTCCAGGGTTTAAAAAGAGTTGAAATTATGAGACCCAATCCAAAATTATTTGAAAAGACACTTCACAATAAATACATAAGTAAATAAATAAAAGTTCAAATATATATATATATATATACACACACACACATATATATGTATACACACATATTTGCTGGCCATGTATATATGGCCAATAAACTCATGAAAAAGTGCTCAACATCATTAATTGGCAAAGAAATGCAAGTCACAACCATAATGAAATACATTCTAGTACCATTACAATGGCTAAATTAAAACAATGTATGATGTAAAATATCACTTAAAGCAACCAGAACTTTCAGACACTGCTGGGAGTATACAATGTTGTACAACCATATTGGAAATAGGATGATTTCTTATAAAAATAAACTTACACCTCCCCTATGAACGAGCAAAGATCAAGAAATTCACACATGAATGTTTTGGTAGTTTTATTTATTAGGCCCAAAACTGAAACAACTCAATGTCTATTAAGAGAACACATAAAATGCTCCTTGTTCCATACATACAATAAGGCACCACTGGAAAAGAAAAAGAGACAAACCAACATAGGCAACAATGTGATTCAATGTCAAATACATGCTACATGCAAGAAGTCTTACATACAAGTGTATGGCCATTGTTTGAACATGGTTTGTCCTAACCTAAACTCACATGGACTGGACACCAATGAAAAGTTGACAATTGTTAGGGCCTTTAAAAGAGACTAATGGTTTTAGCAGGAATGAGTTCTCATACAAAGGACTGGACAGTTTACCATGAAAGTGAGCTGTTACGAAGCAAACCTGGTACTTCTTCCTCCTCTCACACACATGCTCTTCCACACGCATCTGCTTCCCTTTCCCACTTGTCCACCGTGAGATGAGGCCCTCACCAAAAGCACAGCAGATGCCAGGTTTATACTCTTAGATCTCCAGAACTGTGAGCTAAATAAACTTTTCTTTATAAAGTTCCCAGCCTCAGTAGTTTCTTCTAGCAACACAAAACAGACTAAAACAAGTGCCTACTACTACATGATTCCATTTATAGGATGTTCTTGAATAGGCGAAACCTATCTAAAACACAAAAAAGATGGAACCTCTGGATAAGTAGAGTGGGAACTTATTGAAAAAAAAATGAGGAAGCTGATCAGATCAAAGATGGTGGAAAAGTAAGCAGCAGAGTAAACAGTCTCTCTGAGAGAAACAGTTCAGATGCTGGAATACAACATCATGGAGAGGACAAGAAGGAAGGAAGTGGGTCCCCTGGACCCAGGAAGAATCTAAAATATGAAATTAAGCCCACAGAGAGAATAAAAAGAAGAATTTAAATGAAGAAGAAGGTGGTGGCTGACAGTGCCTTAGCCTGGAGCCAGACTTACCCTGTGAGAAGAGCTGTTGAGCCTGGAGACGCGCAGTCGAGGTCGCAGACGTGGTTGACCCCAGACGTGAGGCATGGGGGTGGAAGAGCCAGGCGGACGCGGAGATCTGCACTGGCTGGTGGTGAGCACAGGAGACTCGATCCCTCCATGGGAAAGAGTGATTGGCCAGGAGCCATTTTGGAGTCAGGCAGGATACGCCCAGGGCCAGGACTGCTGCCAGCTTCTTCTGGCAGCTCCAAGTTGTGGGTGGACCCATGGAAGTTGCTTGGACCAAGTTCCTCTGCACATTCCAGCCAACATCACATAGGTTCCTAACCAGTTAGATCCGCAGGCCCTGGCCAATTACACTCCCA
>RJWT010001684.1:0-46027 GCA_004365215.1 Cuniculus paca
CATGTGTAAACACCGCATTGCCTCCCTAGTGTAAGAAACTGAAAGACTCAATAAGATACAAAATTCCTGATAAATATGGAGAAATGGTTCTGAAATCCAATGGTGCTTTTATTCTTTGATTTGATTGGTTTAAGTCCCTTTCCTACTATTTGAAAGTAATAAGCAAGAAGATAGGAACAGCTCTTTTGAAAAATGAGACACTACAGTAGCCATTGCTCATCTCTTGTTATCCGACTTGAAGACCTGTAATGCTATTCTCTTTTATCTGGTTTTATACTGCTTTGTTTTGTTTGAGTTTATTGTCTGTAAATGTATGAACAACCATTCTGAAGAAAGCAAGAGACACTAGGGTAACCATTGTTAATCTCCTGTTGTTATGTCTTGAAAATCTGTATAGCTTGCAGCATTCTGTTTTGAAATGCTATTTTATGTTTGACTCTATTCTGTTTTCTTTTGCTTTTTTCATTCTGTTTTGTTTTGTTTTGTACTATTCTCTTTAAAATAAATAAATAAATAAATAAATGTTTTATCTCCTTTAATCACCTCTGCACCCCTCCAAGGTAGGCTGTTATCCCTGTTCTCCAGATGTGGAGACTGAGCCTTAGAGAGCTTAAGTGATCTGCCCAGAGGCACACCATGAAGTGTTCCTACACCATTAGTGGTCGTGTCTGTCTGCCTAGGGGCCTGTGCCTATAGCATCAAACTGCACTGCCCACTGGCTAACGGGGACTCTTCCCTGCATGCAGAGGCTTTCTTTTCCACTAGGCTGTAAAAGATAGACCCTGTGTGCATTTCTGGTTCCCAATGTTCATAGAAAAAATACCTCTTTCTTTTCTAAATTAACTGGAAACCCACATGGGCACTGTTTACATACTTACCATCTCCTGCAAGTCTGACTTCTCTCTTGGAGGCTTTGTCTACCTCTTCTTGCTGAAAAGAGGTTCAGGGACAAACAGAGTGACATAATCTATATGCCTGCTGTAGTTGACATTCCCAGTTCCTCTAATCAACCCATAGATTACAGTTTAGCATCCCACCTTGTCTGCTCTGGCAGGCAGTGTCTGCGAGCCCCTTATATACATTCTTTTGTGTCTTAGCTCCCAATGTGGATCACAACACATGGACACCATTCTTCCCATCCCTGTGTCCAGGCCCTGTCCCTTCAGGAGGCAGAGTCTGATTCCCCACCCACTGGATGTGGGCTGGTCTTGCGATCTTAGAAGTCATATTTCGCCAGTTCCAATTCAAGACTTCAAGAGCCCTTGCATACATTCACTCTTTCATGAGATCCCTGGTCATGATATGGGACCAATCTGGCCCCACTTGCTAGAGGACCAGCGGTGCATGGTCCATTGTCCCCAACAAGTCCTGAGATGCATAGGACCCCAGATAGGATCAGCACACCAACACCCACCAGCTGGGCTGAGCCCAGACTAAAGCAACATCTTGCAAAGTCTTGAGCTGAGCAGTTGGGGTTTTTATTTCACTAAGCTGTTAACAATACCTGCATCTGAATAGCCACTGGCTAATCACATTCAGTTCTGGAAATTCCTGGGTTTCACATATCTGAGACCTCAGAGGTTCACCCACTTCCCGTGGTGACTGAGAGCTGTCTCCAGTCCTGAGAGAGAAAGGCAGAACCAAGCCAGCTGTTCTTCTAACCACATGGACCTTCTCCTCTCAGATGAGAGAACTCTAATTAAAAGGCAGGAAAGATCAGATACCGCTGGAGTTCACTGCTAAAGATGTCTGAAAACCTCAAAGTCGCTTTGCTTCTGACTATTCATACGTTGGAAGACTAATTAACTATGACAAGCTGACCATCAGAAACCATTTTCCTTGGATGACAGCGCAATGGATGGCTCCGTGCTGTTCCAGTGTCACTGCTGAAGAGACATGAGGAGCCCGTGTCCCAATTACCTCGATGAACACACAGCGCGGGGCTCTCTTTCAAGTCACAGAACCCCATTGCAACAGCCTGATGGCTGTCACCGTTTCTGTGTTTAAGAGCCACTCTTGTGGACTGGTGACACACTGAGCTATGCAGGCTGAGCCTTCTCTACAGCCAGAAGCATCTGACCAGGTCTTGTTGCCTTGGGGCTTTCGAGACCAAATGGGGAGTTGGCACAATAGAAAAATCCAACCCAGTGCAGTATTTTCTCTCTGTGTGTGTGTGTGTGTGTGTGTGTGTGTGTGTGTGTGTGTGGTGTGCGTGTGATGGCCAGTGGCACCACTAAGTGAGAACTACTTGTCAGAACCAGGCTTGCATCATCTCTGAATGGTCTTTATCTGTTTATTGAGGTCTAAAGTGCAGGGGGGGCAAGAGTTTCGTTAAAGAGACTGGCATCTGAGATGGATGTGTGGCCCATACCTGTAATACCAGAGCTCAGAGGCTGAGGCAGGAGGATCACAAATTCAAGGCCAGGCTGGGGGACTTAATGGAATGTTACCTCCAAAACACAAAACAAATAAGTAATAAAAATTAATTTAAAGTAAAAATTTAAGGAGACGGATATCAAGTATTTTAGATTTTGAGGCCAACAGGCAATAGCAAAAATAGTATATAGGTATTTATGTACACATTTTAAATGTAACCATGCAAAAATATAAAAACTATTGTTAGGTCACTGGCTCTAAAATAGATGGCCAGCCAAATTTGGCCCATGGGCATATTTTGCTAACATCTGTCTTAAATAGACAAAACTGTTATTACATTTGTGCAGGAAAAGAACATATTCTCGTACATATTATATAGCTAAGATATGTATAATATATAATATATCACTAATTTATAGTTATATGAATATATAAACTTTCACATTATATGTGAATATAATGAGTTAATATAATATATTGCATAATATATCAAAATGAAACATTACATATAAATGAAATACATTACATACACTCATTTAATGCATAAGTATATTAACATATATTACACATATAAATATGACATTATATTAATATAATGATATGATGCTGCATACTATAGTAATGTTATACACAGTAATATGTTATGATTTCTTCCAAGTAACAACAGAAACTTGTAAGTTTTCTTTTTTTTCGGGTAAAAGCTACAGCTCATAGCGCACATAAACTTTCCTGTCTTACAAGGACGCCAGGTGAGAGGGAGGAGCTACCTGTCTCTTCTTTCTTTCTTTTTTTTTTTTTTTTTTCTGGCACCGGGGATCAAACTCAAGACTTTACGCTTGCCAGGCAGGCACTTAGGCCACTGAGCTAGATCCCTGGCCCTTGTCTTTTTGAGACAGGGTCTCACTATGCCTTTCAGGCTGGCCTTGAGCTCACTTTGTAGAGTGCTAGGATTACATGCGTGAGCCACCAGGCCCAGCCTTTCTTTCTTTCAGGATGGAGCTTCTTGCTATTTGGCCCAGGCTGGCCCTGAACTCCTAGGCTTAAGATCCTTCTGTCTCAGCCTCCCACATAGCTGGGACTAGAGCGCATGCCACTGTACCTGGATTGACTTTGTTACTCGAAGTGTGTGGCAGGAAGAGTTTTGGAGTCTCCCCTGTTAGAAATCTGCTGACCTAAATGCCTTTTCTGTAAGAAACTGGAATACTCCATTGAATTTAACGTTGTTTAGTAGGCAATACTAACTGTTTTCAAGAATCGAATCCACATAAAGAAGTTGATTTTGAGGCCTCTAAGTTTTTCCCATTCAGCCTTCAGATCATCCACAGCTCAAGTTCGAACGCAAGTACCTATCTGTTTGCCCAGGTGTGTTTCCAGCAGGCACATGGCTGTGCGTGTCCTTGTGCACCCTGCTCCTCTTGTTTTTCACTTAGACTCTGTCCCACATCTGTCCCCCATCTAGCGACAAAAATGTGGTGGGAATCGAAATCAAGCAGATTTGCTTTGTAGATGGTTTGTTAAGATGTTTTAACGCATTATGGGCACAGAATTGAAGTCATCTCAATTTTTCCAAACTGTCTCCAACTCTGCTACAGCAAATCCCTTTTTTCTTGCTGGGGAATAGCTTTCATAACATTTCGACTTCATTCCAGCTATTCTGGAATGGAAACTTGACAGCTATTCTGATTATTAAAGCAATCACTTCTGGTGTTTGAGGGTGATTTCAAACCTTATTTTGTACACTGTCCCACAGTCTGGGCTCGGGTCCCCAGAGGTGTGGAGCAGACAGTCCTCCAGTGACGCAGGCGAGGCATCTGTACTCAGCGTTCTCCCCCTTTCCCTTGGGTGTTGAGTAAGAACAGGGACAGGGAGAGTGGAATTTCTCCTTCTGCTGCTGCCATGGAAAGATGAACTCCTTACCTAGCTCATTGCCTTGGGCTCTGTGTAGACTGACAGCTCTTTTGAAAAAGGGTGGTACTTATCACTAAGAATAAAATGCTCTTACAGGTACATAAAACCCAAAGAGAAGTGGTGTAAGAAAGAAGTAATGAGAAATCTAGGATGGTACTATGGCTTTACAATACTGTCAGTGACTTAAATTCTGTTTTGTTTTGTTTTTTTAAGGTGGTAGGTTTTTTTAGCTGTAAAATTTTTATTAGTATATGTTTGTGGTACATAGGATTACATTCATCATGGGATTTGATCCTTATCCTCATTCCCACAAAACAGCTGCTAGGGCTCCAGCTATCTTGTTCAAGTTATAAGAAAGAAGAAAGAATGAAAGATCAAAAAGAGAAAAGGCTAATGCCTATCATCGGAAAGCAAGACCTTCTCAGAAATCCCCAACAGGCCTCTACTTATTGACCAGATCTCTTTTATTTATATGCTCTGAGCTGCAGCAAAGCAACATGGGTTTAGGTGGACATAATAGGTTGACAAAAAATACAAAGTGATTTTAAACATCATTACAGAAAAAGATACACTGCTATTAAGTCCTCTTAAAGTATTCCCCCTCCCTTTGAGCACTATTATTCCCATCATCCTTGCCACTTTCTGAAGTCATCCTAGAAGCAGTCTTTTATGAGTCTCTTTACAAGGTATGATCAAAAACACAGTGAATGCCATCCTCTAGTGCCATCTAACAGAAAGACAGGCTCATAAGAACTTCACAGTGTGTCGTCGCCCACTGTTATGGCTTGTATCTGGATGCCCTCCCAAGCCTCATGTGCTCATAGGTGGGGCCTTTGGGAGCTGATGGAGTTATGGGGGTTCATAGGACCTCTGAGTGGGCAGAATCTAGCCAGAAGAGGTGGCTCACTGCAGGCATGACCTGGAAGGGTCCATCTCCCGTCCCTGCTGCTTCCTTGACTCCCTCTGCTTCCTGGCTGTCGTAAGATGAGCATCTTTGCCTTGGCTATGTCCATGCTGCCTTGGACCCAGGAGACTATGGACTGAAAACATGAGGCACCACAAACCTCTCCTCCTTCAAGTTGCAGGTATTGGTATTTTGTCCCAACAACAAAGTGACTAACACATCTATCTTATTCTTCAGCTATTGCACTGTGTGACTTCTAGCTCTTCTCCAAAGTCAAAATAACCCTGAAAGATAAACATTTAAGATCTATACAGGACATCAAGGTAGCCAGGACAGTGGAACTAAAGACACTCACGAAAGAGGACTTCCAGAACTGCTTCGGAAAGTGGCAGCTGGGGTGGGATGCGTTTGAAGCAAAGTGAACATGTTCAAATTAACAGCAATGTGTCTTTTACCATAATAAAATTTTTAAGATATAAACAGTCACAGTGTTAATTCGGTCACACCTCATATTGCTTCCTCCAGCAGAATTGGGGTTCTCTTATTAAGGAAGGTGACAGTGGCTGCTAAGTAGACCATAAACTCCTCACCACAGTTTCTTGGAAGATTCAGCCACATTTTCCAGCCGGCGTGTGTCCTTGCGGTAGTGTGCTACACCTGCCTGCCCAGCCTCTGCACCCAACTCACAGAAACACCGGTGTGTGCAAGAGCTACCTTCAGTCCCGCTCTGAGGTGGAGGCAGAGCGATATTCCTGCTCCCCTCTCTGCCTGGACATTGGCCAGCTCAGCCCTCTCAGCCTTGCCTGGTCCTCCAAGGTCCCCTCCAATGCGGAGGACTCTGCTCTCCAGAGGCTCAGCGGTTTTCAGACAACTTAACACAGGGGAATCAGCGCTCGTCCACGGATACCAGGCCTTGGCCACAGCCCCTCCTCACAGACGACCTGGCTGGACAGCACTTTAAGGCCCTTTATGTCAGCCTCAGGCTTCATGGACTCCAATGACAACTCCCAATGTCCCCTTGTGCTGACGTTGATTTTTCAGTCCCCACCCTGCCTTCTACAAGAGATGCTCCCCAGCCTCCTAACGTGCAGTTCCAGGCCCACACACTCTACCCACATTCAAGCACGTCCTTTCCTCCACGTGGGTTTATAACTGTCAGGTGCCAGACCTGAGAACACACAGCACCAACCTCATATCAGAGGAAAGCGAGGGCTGCCACGGAGTCCAGTGAATGGGTCTGAAACAGTAGTTGGGCGTACGGCCTCATTGCTCCCATCTTTCTAGAGTGCAGTGAGGTAATAAGTCATTATCCCAGGAAATAGCACCGTCCATGTGGCAGATAAAACACCTGGTTTGTTCTCTCTTGCATTCTGAGCTTTGTTTAAAGCACCTGGGATTCCAGAGGGGGAGAGCGGCCCGGTGTATGAGTGTATAGGCAAGTGAGGAAGATTCTCAAGGATCTTGTCATTCTCTAAAAACCTGTGACTTGAGGCTCCTCTTTCATCCCGTGCTGCCGCTGCCACCTTCTTCCCACTCCTTCCTCCGGGGACAGAGCTGTTTTCTACCTCAGACGTTTATTCTTCAGCAGCTGCAGTACTTTGAGTTGTTTTCAACCTGAACTCCACAAGTGAACATTGCAGCCCTGTAAGAGGGCAGCCAGACATGAGCAGCAGGGTTGATGTTCCCGAGCAGTCCTGGCTGGTGGATTTCATGGAGGCGAAGTCCATTTCCCAAGGAGTGTGGGACCATCGTTTTTTACAAAACAGCTGCTAAAGTTCCAGTTATCTCATTCAAGCTATAAGAAAGAGTGAAAGAACAAAAGGAGAAAAAAAAATACTGCCTGAAACAGGAAAGCAAAATCTTGCCAGAAATCCCAACAAGCCTCCACTCACCAGACTTGTTTTATTTATACAACCTGAGCTACGGCTAGGCAGTGCGGTTTTTAACCGTGCGTATTTCTTCCTCCAGCAGAATAGAGGTTCTCTCGGTAAGAAAGACGGTGAGAATGGCTGCTATGTAGACAACAAAGCATCTTCACTACATGATTCCTTGCAAGATTCGGCAGCATTTTCCAGTGAGCCACCAGCTGATCACTTTGCAAGTTATTCCCCTTGCAAGTCAAGAGAGGCTTGGGTTGGATCCTGGCCGCAAACAACAGCTGGGCAAGCTCAGGTGAGACGATCCCGCCCACTCAGGTGTGTGCACCACAGGCTGCTCTGGAAACGCACAGAAATCCTGGAGCCTGTGGGGCTGTGTCCTCTGTTACTCGATCTCTGCAACAAGTGGCCTGGGACAGAGTGTAGACAGTGTGAGTGTGGCATGAAAGCCATTTGGCACTCAGCCCCGCTGTGCAGAGAGGTCACTGCGTGTGAGCGGCTCTGGGGCATCGTCCCAAATCACCACAGTGGGCAGCCTCTCAGTCTAGATGAATGGTTCATCTTCCGTTTTAAAAAGTGAGCATAGTTCAGTGCTTCCAGATGAATCAGCTGGGCATTGAAGATGGTTTCATTATTGAACTTTTAAAAAATGAGGGGGAAAAGTAGACAAGACTGAAAAGACAGGCTTATTCAGTTTACAGTTTGGAGTGGGTTTTTCTTTTGTTTTATTTTTTTTTCTTGAACCTTCAGAAAATTTTCTCCTCGAGGCTTCATACAGCAAAGGTTTGAGTGGAAAATGAGCTTATCTGGGATCGCAGATGCCAAGCAGCTCATCAGTCCAGGCCTAGGTTAAGATTAACTGGTCTCAAGCTGCAGCCTCTTGGTCTAATCTATAGTCAGAGGGGTAACCCAACATCTTTTCATGTGAACCGCCGCTGGCTTCTTAAAAATCTCTTAAGTAGGACCAAAGGAAGACTTTCAGGCTGACATCATTGAACCTCATAAGCTGAAAAATCACCTCTCTCTGCTGAATGAAGGAAACAAAGAGTTGCATGAACTACTGAAGAAGCACCCAGAGGAGCCCAAGTTTTCCTAAGCAAGATTCATTTTGATTCCCTAAAGAGCTCCTGCAGAAAGAGTCCAGGATTAGAATTTAGAAAAACCAAGGTAAGAAATTGTTGATTTAATGGAGACTAAAATACTTTGGCATTCACTTTCTTAGTGCTTAAGACTGCAGTTGCACTTTGCTACGGACTGAATATTTTCAAAAGTCATTTGTTGAACTCCTAACCCCAAGGTGATGCTATTAAGAAGTAGAACCTTTGGGAAGTAATTAGGGTTGAATGAGGTCATAGGGGTGGGGCCCTTTTGATAGGATTAGTGCACTTATAGGGAGAGGAAAAAACCCCTGAGCTCCTCCTCTGCCCTGTGAGGACACAGGAAGAAGGGAGTTGACTGTAAGCAAGGAAAAAGACCAGCCAGCACTGGACCATGCTGGCACTCTGATCTGAGACATCCAGCTTCCAGAACTTGGAAGTGTAAATGTCTGCTGTTCAAGACACATTGTCCATGTTTTGTTATGGTTGAGCTTACTCAGTCACTCCCCATTTCATCTTGTCCCTGTGCAGAGACCTACAGTGACCTACAGGCTCTGAGTTGCTTTCCTACTTCCCTCCACCTCTGTGTTCGCTGTTCCAGTCTCCAGGTCTTTGCACAATGTCATTTTCTTGGGTAGGCCTTCCCTCACTTTATTTAAATCACAACAGTTACTCCATATTGCCTGTCTTTTTTCCCCAGGGCTGGGGATTAAATCCTGCGTCTTGTGCATGCTAGGCAAGTCCATCTTCCCTACTAGCTCACAATTGCCATAAGTACAAGCTTTATGTTTGCTACTATAATCCTAGCATCTAGAACAGTGTCTGATACATAAGACCTTAAAAATCTTTTATTAAATGAATAATCCTATGATCCTAAACTCACCTAGATCTGAGGTCTACACTTGTCCGTATTCATTGTACAGATATCAATGCATCTGCAAAGTTTGTGTTCCTTTCTGTCTAAATCTTTCCTTATGTCCCACCTGCTGCTCCAAGGTGCCCATGGAATGCACCAGGCAGGAGGCAAGCTAGACTGTCCACTGCAAGGGTGAGAGCCCAACAAGAAGCCAGACCTGGACAAGGAAAAGCGTGGGGAAACCAGAGGCCAGCTCTAGAGGGGACAGCGCACATCCACGAGGCCCTTGAGACTCTCCTGTGTGTCTCAACAGAGGTGACCACAGCGACAAGGAACTCAGTCAAAGGTTCAGGCAAGCAGGGCACCCACTTCTGGGAAATCTGCCTATTTTGATGAGACCCTAACCTGGGGAACAAGGACAGGATTCAACAGCTCGGTCAGGATTCAGCAGCTTGGGGAAGAAACTGATCTATACCATGGATGGCATCGGGCCTTCAACATGCAGTTCTAGAGGACAGGAACAGAGAAGAAACTAAGAGCCTCCAACATGGGCTACCCTCAGGCTTAGAGGGTGTGTCACTCTAGGAGAAGTCACCCATGCTATGAGTTAGATTCATAATGCCCCCTAAATATCTTTTGCATTCAGATGTGGGACTTTTGGAAGATGATCGGATGATAAAGGCTCTAACTGCAGCAAATAATCGATCCATTGATGAGATCATAAGTTCATGGCATTATAGGAACTGGTAGAAATAGAAAGCAAGGCCTAGTTAAAGAGAATGGACCAGGGGGCATTACCTTGAGAACTATAGCTGGTCGCCAGGACCTTCCTCTCTAGTTCTTCCATACTCTCTGTTTCCTGGCTGACATAAAATGAGCAGGTTTCCTCCACCACACCCTTCTGCCATGTTTCTATCTTGGAGCCAGCTGACCATGGACTGAAACTTCTGAAACTATGAGCCAAAATATAACTTTCCTCTGTTAAGTTGTATATGTCAGGTATTATTTTGTCCCAGCAAGGGAAAGGCTACTAATATACCAGGGGAGGACATTGGGCCAAGAGAAGACCTCTTGGTTGGGCCCCTGGCCCACTGGTTGGAGAGTGAGAAGTGACAACTTTCATTTGTCATGCCTGTTCAGGATGTAAAATAGGCTGATCCTGGCATTGAAGACACCCCAGGTATCTCACTGTGAGGGCTTGGCAAAGGCAGGAGAAGAGGATATTATCAGCTTCATCCTAAGGAGGCATAAGAAATTGCATTTCTGTTCCCAAGAGTCATTTCCTCATGGTGCTCATGTCATTTAGTTTTTCTTCTCCATTTCTGGAGCCTACTCTGCCCTATGGAAGAATCCAGATTTATTATTTTAAACAGTATTGCTTCAGTGCAAGCTTACCCAGAGCCTAGAGGATTTAACCACCCCCCTGAAGTCAGAGCCAGCGTTCCATTCAGAGCTCCAGCTGGTGGTGGATTAATTAATTCTGCCCTTAAAAAAGAGAAAGGTTCCTCATTTTTCTTTCAGAGCCACAATAGACTACTTTATTTTTTGTCAGTTTTATCAACCTTTTTTCTTTTAAGAGCTGGGCTCAGCGTTATTTATTTATTTATTTATTTTCTGTGCCCTTTAAGTAAAAAGAACTTTTATTAACACTGATCCTTGCCTGTTAAGCACCCAGGCTTCCAAATAGGGTCTTCCTGGGAAACCCTGAGTGACGGAGAGCATCCTGGTTCCCACTGGGAGCCCGACCCAGCCGGGAAGGCTGTTTGTGCAGATTCAGGAAGCCCTCGGAGAATCCCATATTGATGTAGGGACAGAGGTTTGTAGAGCAAGTGACAAAAGACAGAGGAGAAGACATTCAGCTTCTTTCCTGTAAGTTTTTACAGCTCGGTGTGCATCTGTTTCTTACTTTGGGATCTGGCTGAGCTGACTGCTTTAATCACATTCATTCCACAGTGTCCAGGTGTCCTGCTCCGGTGAGCTGGCCCAGGCCAGCTTTGGCCAAGTGGCCATGCCACTCACAACACCTAGTAGTTCTAGCGCTCTCTCTCTCCCCTGCCCCACATTTCTCCTATGAGGGGATCTCTATTGTTCACTCTGTTTCCAGGGGAGAAGATGCAACCTTCATCTGGTCATTGCTTTTCTTAGGCCCCTAAAGCATACTGTGTCCTGGACATGGACCCATGCTCAGCCCAGGTCCCACAGACCACAGATGGTCACTCCTCCTGCCCTGCCTACGAGGCTGCACTGCAATCAGAGCCAAATTCCCCCAGTGCAGGCCTGGGCCCCTTGATCCCAAAGCGATGCCCGCTGGGTCCTGTGAGGGGCCGCTTCGGAGGCTCTCGGTCTCTTCTCTGCCCTTACTGCTGTATAGCTGCATACCGAAGGCTTTCTGATACCTCCCTTGGTATTGGTCAATTCCTTCCCTGGGGACTGAATGTTGCTGTGACCCCCAGGCAACATGACTCTGGTCTCCACAAAGCAATCAGGCTCATCACGGCTCCCGCTCTGATCGATACCCAGCAATCTGGCCTGGAGCACGTTCTCAAGTGCATCTCTGCATCAGACCCTGTCCTTGGGCCCTGGCAGTGGGAAACACCGGAGCAGCACAGCCTGGTGACCACTTTCTGCATCCACCTAGTGGCAGGATCTCCTGGCGGGGAATCTGCTAGGAACAGCTCTTCGTAAAGAAATGTTTCTGCTCCTCGGCCTCCCAGCACAGAATGCTTCTCTTTCTTCATCTTTTTCTGAGCAAGCCAGAGCCAATTCTCAACCACCGTATCTCTGTTGCAACTTTGCACCGCTTTTCAAGGTGGATTTTATGGTTGTTTGCAGCAGAGAATGCCCTTAGCTCTGTTTTCTCTCCCATCCCCCCAGAGCCAGGCTTGACAAAGTAATTCCAAGCAACTCCGGCACAGGCTCCTACCAGCAGGGAGAACATCAGCCGCTCAGATATAATACAATAAAAACCACCAGCTTGTTTTCTCACCAGTGGCCTTGTAGCTGAGTGTTAATAGTGTCTTCTGCTGAATTGATTAGGCCTGTCGGCTGGCTTTCTAATACTTTGGCCAGGCTGCAATTATGGAGCACCTGCTGCTTCTCTGTCTCCTCACCTAATCATTCCATAGCTCCTTAGGGCGAGCTAAGACATCACACCCACTCCTTTCTTTGGAGGTGAAGAAACCAAGGCATTGAACTCTAAAAGGCCTGTGGCAGAATTGAGCCTGTGGCTGTCTGTGGTCCACTAGACCACTTTAGCCACAGCCCTCAGCCACCAGATTACTTAAGTCAATGGCACCAGCCAGACCCCATTCACTGCCCCCTGCTGAAACCCTTCAGCGTTTTGGGATCCCACCAGAGGGCTGCTGGGTGGGCCAGGTTCCTGGCCTTGTGCCTGTGGTCTATGATGTGAAAAATGTGCCAGACAAACCCAAACTCATCACATGTCTGGATATACAGCTGTGGGGCCCATTCTGTATAGCAGCTGCAGAAACTGTAAAAGCCGGGAGAGAGAAAGTGGATTGTCACATGCGGAGGTGAATAGGGGATGCCCCGAACACGCTGACAGATAGTTTTTAGGTTTCTTTCTCATCGTCCTAGAGGCTGCTGGAAGGCTCTTCTTTCTCTCAAAACCTTACAGTCAGCCTTCATTCAGCAACACCGAAAAGAAGGACAGAAGACAACCAACAGTCACGGGTTTAGATGTCTGCTATTTTACATGTCTTATCTCATTGAGTCTTCCCAAAACCCTACAGAAGGGTTGTTCCATTACCCAATCACACTACAGCTAAAGAAACGGGGGTTCTGGAAGATCAAACTGCTTTCTCCAAATCACAGAGCTAGTGAAAGAACTTAAATCCCAAGACCATCCAACACTACATCCCAGTTTCTTCCCCTAGTACTGCCATGTCCCTGTTGAATAACTCAGCAAAGCTCAAATTTTGGCTGCCACGTGTTCTCTAATGCCCATAGCATTCCTGTGCGTGGTCCAGTCCTGCCACAGAGAATGCCATGGAGTGTGAATAGTTTATTTTAGATTTTCTTTCTCAGTTGTTCCAATTATTCAACATGCAATCCACCAGGGAATCTTACTGGAGCCACACTCAACAACAGATCTAGCTCGCCCCGTGCACTGGTCTGAGCTGCCAACCTCATGCTTCTGAATTCCTGACAAAGAACTCCTGGGCAGACCATCAGAACAGATGAACTTAAAACTCCAGTTAGCTGTGCCACACTGCTCTGAACACTGCCATGGATCCTTAACTTACTCAGTTTTCTGCTGCTGTAACAGAATACCTGAGGCTCAGTAATTATAAAGAAAAGCGCTTGGATTGGGCTCATGGTTCTAGAGAATGGAAAGTCTAAGATCTTACAGGCGTATCTGGTGAGGGTTTTGTGCTGATTGAATTCATTGCAGGAAATAGAAGGGCAGGCAAAATAAACTTGAGGCAGCTTTGCTGTGTAACAGCCCCTCTCACAATGACTAAGTCAGCCCCACAATGAAAGCACTAACCCATTCATGAGGACTTTGTCCCCATGACCAAAACACCTTTCCCTAAGCCCTGTCTCCCACTGCTGTCCTACTAGGGACTAACCTGAATGTGGTAGTTACCTGACTGCTTGAGGGGGGAACACCCAGCAGAACTGAGTCAGCAGGCCTCTGGGTGTGGAAGACTCATTAAGGAGGCTGTAGCCCGGGAGGGAAGGATTTTATGGTGATTTCCCTTGGAAGAGCTTCGTTGCTGCTGATTTTCTTTCTGGCTGCTGTTCTCTGGAGGAGATCTGGTCCTTGCCTTCGCCTTGGGCGTCATCTCCTGGTTCTCTGCACAGATTTTTCAGCTCCCAGCACCAGCCTTCCACCCCGCCTGCGCAGTCTCTCCAGCCTCCAGCACTGGCCTCTGGGCTTTCCAGGGCAGCCCCTCCCTCTTCCACCACAGATTCTTCAGCCTCCTGATGCGAACTTGCACGGGACATTGCCATGGGCTCCAGGCCTTTGGCCGGATTCTTTGGGTCTATAGCATGCAGAGCTCTTGCACTCTTCTACATGAGACTCTGTGGGTGGATCTTGTAGGCTAATCATGTAAATTTCTATGTCTTGCATTAAGACATAGAATACTGTTTCTCTTGCAAATACTGACTTCAACAATGAATTCCAGGGGACACAGTCAAGCTATAGCACTCCCCACCTACTCGCAGTGAGGCAGTCTCTGACAGAGGCTTGCAAGGCCTTGGGTGGTCTGACGCTCTTCCTCTCCAATGTTGCTCTCTCCCCACACTCTCAATCTCTTGATGCTGCTCAGCCACTTCTTCCTCCCCACCTTTATCCTCAGTGCTCTTTCCCCAGACAGCCACTGACCAGCTCATCTTCCTGGGCCTTTGCTCACACATTACCCCCCCTTCCTCCCTTGCACAATACATTTCCAATTCCTCTGACCCTGCTCTAGCTTTCTTCACCCACTTACAACCTTACAATTGCTTATTTATCCTAATTGTGATGTATTATCTGTCTCCCTCCACTGGAATGAAAGCTCCTTAAGGGTCCTTAAACCACTGATATAACCCAAGCACCCAGATCATTTCCCAGCATCTAGTAGGTATTCATTACACATTAGTAGAAGAAATAAAATGAATGAATAAAAATAGAGGTGAGCAGAAACTAATGTCCTTATTTTTATCTCTCCCCGGGCTTATCTAGTTACAGCTGCAATGCATCCTCCCCTGTGTCCATTTCTAGGATGGAATTTGGATTCCCCTGCTTCACTCCCTAAAGTCCTCTCTGGGAAGAATTTTCTGGATAGTGCGCATCTCTATGAGTTGTCTAAGCACTCCAGTTCTGTTATAAGTACGGACATTTCACTCTCAGAAGGGCAGACCTCGGGTCCCTCACCCCACACAGAATGGGGACTCGAGGCTTCTGGAAATCCAGTGAAGTGAAAGCAATATTATGCAAATCCCAGTGTGCATTAATGAACAGAATCCCCCCTGCAATTCTTTTTATTGTCATCAGAAATGGCTAATGGTGAACATCATTAGAATAACATAGGCTGAAACGGAATGTGGGTTCATGTTCATAACAAGAGAGATAATTAGTTTCTGCACAAACATTTACACTTAATGTCTAAAGCTCATTGTTTATTATACTTCACCTTATTTAGGGCTGTTGGTAGATTATTTACATTTAACAAGTTGCTTGACTCTCACAAGTCTTGTATTTCATACTCGAGAAGTCAAAGCAGCGCTTTTGATCTAAGCGGAACACTTTAATTAAACGACCATGAAATTCCCCTTAAGGAAATGATTACACCCAAAAGCACAGTTAACAGATTTTCTTGTTGTTCCTCTCAGTTCTTGATAGTGGCCCAGTTTGGTCACTGTCCTATTGAAATGTATTCATCCAAAGCCCAGTCTTCTCGTTCTCTCTAAGGCAGGGATTGCCTAGATCATCACAAGTCACCTCGGAGACTCCAGTGGATGAGAAGCCCCTAGAGAGCCCGGTCCAGTATGCAAATGATGGGACCTCAGACTATGAAACCTGGAAAAGCTCCTGGGTGCTACTGGGGAGAACCAGACTGGGAACAATTGCAGTAGAGGAGACTGCACATAGTGGTACTTACTCCAATGTCCGTATTGACTTGAATAAAAAAGAAAAGAACAGAGCATTACTGATAGCTACAAGGGTTTGAAGCTCCAGGAAGGAACTCAGTAGTCCTGCTCTCAATTTTACTTACTTTAGTTTCCCTGGTACCAAGAACACAGCAGATCAAGAATGGCGAACCTTTCAGAGCTTTCAAGGATAACAAACAGCCAGCTGTGGCACGTGTGCCAGGGGTTCACCACCACTGTGGCAGATACTAATAATAACAATCAGTTGAATGAATAAACCTCCTCTGTGCTGAAGTTATATCTTAACTTACACCTTCCAAAACTGGGTGAAGGAGGTAACTATCAGTCTTATTTGACAGATGAACACATTGATACCCTGAGAATTTAACTAAGTGCTCAGTGAGCAAGGAAGTACTTAAGAAAAGAGCAAAACCTGAGTTTGGTTGGTTCCAAAGCCCTTGGCTCTTGCATGCCTCCACAATGGCCGGGTGGGCAGGTCATGGTGGGTTCAGACTATACCGGGTCCTGCCTTTCCATCCCCATCCTGCGATAGTGAATGAAGGCCTCTCTGGCTCCAGATTCAGCTGACTCCCCTCCTCCAGGACCCGTCCTGATCCCATCTCCATCAGGAGGGAGATTTCAGAATACTTCATCCATTCCCTAGGACTCGATTGTACTCAGGAAAGCCCCGCCCACCCATCTCTTTCCAGAGCTGAACAATCCCCGTCCTGTCTTCTTTCTTCCCAGTCCCAGCCAAGAAGGATCTATCTGTAAGATCCAGCTCCTCCTCGGCCCGTTCCTGGAATGATCATCTCTCTTAGATGGGCACCCTGACAACGAATCTAGTCCTTGTTGAATCTCCTTCCTGGGCTCTCCAGGTGATGTCCCCAAAACTCTCTCCCCACAAATCCCTGCTCAGATCCCACTTACATTCAAGAATTCCTTGGATTTCCTTTGTCTCATCATCCTGGATTCTTAACAGGTCTCTTGGCCTTCAAGAATCATTCCTTTCTCTAGACACCCCCATCCCAGTCCGATCTACTACAGCACACATTAGACAACATCTGTGTGAGTCAGCTTTTCATCACTGGCATAAAATACCTGGGATAAGCAGCTTGTAAGAAGGAAAGGTTTATTTTGGCTCATGATTTCAGTCCCTGGTCACTGGGCCCTGTTGTTTTAGGCCTGTGGTAACGCAGTACCTCACAGCAGCAGTGCGTGGCAGAGTGGTTCTATTTACCTCATGGTAGCTGGGAAGCAGAGAGAGAGAAAGAGAGGAGGGATGGGGCAAGGATCCCAGTGTTCCCCTCAGTGGCTTGCTCCTATCACCTAGCTTCCTTCCATTAGATCCCACCACCTCTCAGTAGTGCCTTGGCCCCAGGTACTGAGCCTTCAACATAAAGGCCTGTGGAGCACATTCAAGACCTGAACAACAGCACAGTCACAGTCTACTGAATATCCGGGAAGGGGCCCCATTACTTCCAGATTGTAGTCTAATCTGTTTAGCAGAGCACATTTGTCCTTCCATGATCTACCTCCTACCTACTCTCAGGCTTCGTTTCTTGCAAGCCCCCCTGTTTCCATATCTAATATTCTCACTCTTCCCTCTGTGCAGAATGTGCTTGCCACCCTTGAAACACTATAACTCTGTGTGATGAAGCCTCTGAACTGCTCATACATCGTCTGCAGAAAGCTTTTCCTCAGTTTCCACCCTGGGTTGACTACCTTGCCTCTAAGCACTCAAAGCCTCCTTAGCAGATTATGCTAAGTCATCCCGGAAGCTCCCCAAGGGCCAGATCAAGTGAGAGTCCTGACTGAGCCTCGCACAGAACTGATGTGCAAAAAAATGTGTGCAGATTTAATTACTCCAAAGCCTGATGGAAACCCCACCTCACTTGGGAGTTTAACCTTCCCACCTACCTACCTATGGTTACAACCTTCTGGAAACTTCCACCAACACACTCAATGACATCATTCATCAAGTTGTCAAAGCAAATATGAAACTGATATATTTCCTTGCACAAGGAGAAACAGACAATAGGCTTTTGCTCTACGTCAGGTTCATAAGCAAGGAGTTCTATCACTCCTCAGTTTTTTTGTTTTTTGTTTTTTGTTTTTTGTTTTTTGTTTTTTGTTTTTTGGTTGTTAAAACTTTCCTCAAATCCAGCATGACCCTGAGCCACCTATGTGTGAAAGGTCCTTTACATAGGCCAGGTACATGGTACCTCTAATCTAGACCACTGTCTTAGTTACTTTTCTCGTTGCTGAGACAAAATACCCAATACCCAAAGTTAAAGGGAAGAAAAGTTTATTTAGCTCACAGTTTGTGGAGATTTCAGTCCATAATTGGCTGGCTCCAAGGCAGGGTGGCATGGCAGAGGGGCAACAGTTCACAGCAGGCAGAAGGTAACAAAGCAACAAGGGACAACCACACTTCTTTCTAACTCTTCTATCTTATCCAGGCTACTTAGGGTAGGTAGAACTTAAGCCTGGTGCCTTTGAGCCTAACACTGTACCACGAATCAATCCCAGCCAGCTCTGAAAAAGCCCCACCATGACTGCATGAGGCTTTAAGCCACAACAGCCACATATCCAGCAGACAAGCATCACTGCTCACAGAGGGCCAGGGAGGCAGGGCTTGCGGATCAGCATGCTCTCTACATGAACAACTTCAAAGCAGGTTCTCTCCTGAGAAATGGTCAGGAGCTTTATTTTCAACACAAGTAATAACTGCACATTCATAGGGCACCTCACTGGGTAGGTCCCAATTTTCTTGCACCATGGGAAGGAGAACGCCACAGGCACCCCTAACTCCAAGTCCTGCACAACCGTATCACATTTGCACCACAGTCCTGATGAGGTGGGAGGCAGGTGGGGGAGAGAGAGTATTCCATGCCTCATGCCTCTGTGAGACACACTCTCTCCTCCAGCACCCGCATCTTGGAGCCATAAAGCCACATTGTATTTCCAAGGCTTGTCTGATCCTATTTCTTTGCAAATTGGATTAAGCCCTTTACTGTATATTACTGATATTAAAAAAGAATGAATTCACATCTTGCACACACAGCAAAAAGCAATTGTTCCCATGGCAAGGAAAGCATTGGCCAGCATCCACAAGAAACCAATTTTAGTTTTCAAGCCCAGTCAGCAGGCGAACATGTAGGCTGACAGCAGGGTCAGCCCTAGGCAGCATCATGAGCTGCATAACGTGAGCTGTCAGCGTCCAAGGTCTTTCTCTTCTCCCATTTTTTCTCCCATCTCATTTCTTCCCAGGTTGTTCCTGTCTCTTGGAGGAATGAGTCTGTACATCTGTCCATATGAAGGCTGAGTACATCCGGGCAGGAACCATGGGAAAAAGATTTAGAAGGTGCTGTACAAGAATAACAGTGGTGGCCTGGAGACAGAGCTCGGTGGTGCAGCATCTGCCTGCTATTCACAAGTCCCGGTTCAGTCCATGTTAACTGTCTCTGCACTCCGATAAGTTCTCTTCTCTTTGTGGCATGGGAATTATCATTTAGGCTTTGCCTCCACTCTCCTCTACCTCTAATCCCTCTGCACTTTAGAGGGAATCCTGTTGGTGTGTGTGCTTTTCAGTTTTCCGTTACTGTTAACAAAATACCTGGGATAGTCAACTTGAGAGGAAAAGTGTCTCCTGACTCACAGTTTTGGAGGTTTTAGTCCATGACCAATTGGCTCCATTGCTCTGGGCCTGAAGTGGCCCCACACATTACTGTGGGAACATGTGGTGGAGGCCTGTTCACCTCATGGCTGCGTGCAGAAGACAGGAAGAGGAAGAGGAGAGGCGCCCAGTGACCCTTCAAAATGCCTCGCTTCCTCCCCCGTGACTCTACCTCTTAAAGAGTCCACCACCTCCCTCTTAGCGCCAAGGGCTGGAGACCGAGCTTTACCGCATGGGGACATTCAGGATCCACACAATACCTGTGAGGAACGAGAAAACAAGAATGAAGACGAGAAGGCTAAGTGTTCTAGGGTTCAGGGAGCAGTGATTTGGGGTGAAACCTGAGAAGAGTTAGAAGTAGTTTGCTGCCCTCCTCAGCCAGTAGCCACGACTCTGCCTCTCGACCCTTGTATTTTAAATGACTGAGATCAACAAAAGGGTGAAAGGCACATGGGCTACTCTGGCATAACATTCCCATAATCTAAATGTCACATTAAGAGAGGGATAAAACAGTATGCGCTGACTAAGAGAATAAGGTAGATCTATATGTACCGACACAGAAAATTTTCCAGAGTATAGCTAGTCTGTGGATAATACATGCAGTATAGTAGGGTCTCGTTAATACGCACACATTAACAATGTCTACACTAGTTCCGTTTTCCTCTGTCTCAGTTATCCATAGTCAACTGTGGTCTGAAAATATTACAGAGAAAATTCTAAAAATAAACTATTTATATAAATTATATTCATATGCACATTCACATAACTTTTATTACAGACTATTGTAATATTGTTTTTATTTTATTATCAGTTACTCTTGTTGGTCTTTCACTGTGCATGATTTTTTGTTTGTTTGTTTTTGTTTTTTGGGTACCAGGGATTGAACTCACTACCTTGTGCTTGCCAGGCAGGCACTTTGCCACTGAGCTGTATGCCTGGCCCTGTGCATAATTTATAAGTCAAACTTTATAGGCATGTTTGGGCAGGAAAGATATGGTATAAGGTTCAGTACTATCCAGTTTCAGGCATTCCCTGGGGGTCCTGGAATTTCCAATGATAAGGGAGGACTACTGTATATGCAAAATATTTGTGATAATACATGAGAAAGGTCATCATGGAGTCGTTTCAAACTATTCAAAGTGGTCTCTCTTCATTGTGAACAAAGACCTTAGAACTCCTAACCTTTCTAACTATGCATGGAGAGTTTGTTTGTACAGCAGCTGACTGGAATACTAGACTCCAACTGCTCCTCCTAATAAAATTCACCTCGAGAGTCAAGAAATGAAAATATTTTGCACATCTTGCAGTGGCGCCTGGAATAAACACACACACACACACACACACACACGCACACGCACACACGCACACACACACAGTTATCTGGCTAATGATCTTCCTTTCAAATTGTTTTTACAAGGAACTAGGAGGAGCGTCATCAAAGAAATTGTAACTTCACTCAGGAAACTGCTGTCAGTTTTTAATCAAATGTGCTAAAAATGCCAACTTGAGAGCATGCACCTCTATTTTACTCCTGCATTGAGTGCAGGTGAGGATTCTGGCTGGCAGCCCTTGAGTGTGAGCCATCCATGCTGCGTCCACACCACACCTCCAGCAATCCCCATAATTTCATCTCCAGCCTAAGTCCCAGTGTCTGAAACAGTTACTTGGCCTAAGCAATGACAAAACCAAGAACCTCCTCGCCTCTGCTCCAGATTTCCTTCTAAGATGAAGGAATAAAGGGCTCTCCAGACCCCAGCTTATTCAGGTAGCCAGTCCCTAGTGTAAAATAGTCTCTGTAAAGGTCCATATTTTCTTCCTGAACACCCAGTAGAAGCCACCTGATGCTTCTCTGCGTGGCTCTGGTAACCGTTTGCTGGACACATGAGTGCTATCTTGATAATCTCTCTCAGTCAGTCAGAAACCCAAACCCATTGCAACAGAATGACGGCAATGGGATAGCAGGGAAGGTGAAGGGAGAGGCTTGCCCAAGTGCAAACTGCAGTTGGGTTGGGGTTGTCTATGGGTATCTGACAGTGACAGAACCAACTACAAGTTGGCCTGCTTCACATGACTAGCATGCAACTGGCCATTCCAAACATCGGAGAAAAAATTCTCATCCTTGCTAGAGTAAACCATCTTCAAGTCCTGCCTTTGCCCCGTGCAACAGTGCTCAAGAGCTCCATAGCACACTATGGTCAAGAACACTGGAGCTGATGTTAGCCTACTACTTTCTAGCTCTATGAGCTTGGCAAGCTATTTAATATCTCTGAGCCTCCATTTATCATAAAATGTTAATATGATATGTCGCAGAGCTATTGCAAAGTTATAAAGAGAGAAAATGTGGGAAAACTCTTGGCACATCATGAAGTGATGTCAAACGTCTTATTATTTGAATTTAAACTTAGGTTTGTACTTGAAGTTCTCCACACATGGCCAATGTTTTCTCTCTCCCATGCTTGTACACATGTTGTACTCTCTTCCTACAACATCTGCCTGTTAAGCACTCATTCTTTTTAGCCCTGTAATCTGAATCTTCAAGCTTCCCCAGCCTGTTATTTTGAACTAAGTCCACACTTCCTTTCAAATCCAAATTAAGTTGGCCAAAATTCCCACCTTACTAGATATGATATAAGACCTGTCTTTGCTTGATTTTTCCCTCACAGGGATCCCAAAGGATCACATTCACTTCTCCAAAAACCAGTTTCCTTTACCACTTATCTTAGTTACTTTTCTCTCATTGCTGGAACAAAATACCCAACACTCAAAATGAAGGAAGGAAAGGTTTATTTAGCTCACAGTTTGTGGAGGTTTCAGTCCATAATCAGCTGGCTCCAGGGCAAGGTTGCATGGTACCCGGGCAGCACTTCCAGGCAGCAGCCAGAGCACAAGGGGAGAAGAGCAAGCCTCTTTTCTTTCCTTATATTGTACACAGGTCACCCCTCCAGGGCCCATGTAGCACTCAAAAGATCTCCTGCCCTCCTCTGGCACAGGATGAGGGTATTTACAAAGTATGAACCCTGGCTCCCTGCTGAGTCTCTGTTAAACTCCTAAACTTCTCAAGTTGACACAATGTATCAACCATAACACCACTTATCCACTGTCACCTGTCAGGAGCTCAGCACCCTACCACCACAGGCCACAGTCAGCACTTAGGTCCTGCAGCCAGGTGAAGCATGAGTCCCCCTTGGAGTCTCACTGGAGTACAGATGTCTGCTGAGATGTGCCTTCAGTGTCCAGGGAGGGCAACAGTCACAGAAAAACTGCTCAGACCCCAACAATGCAGCTCCGGGCAACATTGAGTGTCAACCGCCAATGCCAGTCCATGGTGCCAAGTTCCTTGAGCATCATTCTATTCCTCTTACCTAGGTCTTGGGGCTGGGTCCAGGTCATTGGTCCAGATCCCCTCTCTCATTTTGAGCACATTACCTAGGTCAGTCAGTGGCTCTGTTCAAAATTTGAAAATGATCCTGTCCCTTGCACTAATCCATAATCCCTATTATTTTACCTGACAGGATACAAACTTGATCCACTTCCAACACAAAACTGGATGCATCACCTAAACCTGGTTTGATCAGGTTGGTACCCATGCTGCTAACCCTCTGGGCAGCTCCGATGCTGGGAACTGCCAATACACCCCAGGACATCCCTGCTGGTTTGGTCAGAAATGTGTCAAAGCCTTGAGCATTACCTAGCCTCTATTTCTCTGAGCTCTGCTTGGACACTCACTGAGCAGATGAAGTCTGACTCTGGCTCAGCCAACAATGAACCGTTGGAGGGTGAGGAGTCAGCTGGTCCTATAAAATGATATGCAGCAACTGTTTTACTTTTCCAAATGGATTTTTCTCCTCCCTAGATGTAGAGGGGGGAAACATTTTCTGACCATATTGCATGAATTGTCCCCCTTCAAAAATTCATGGGTGAAGTCCCCAGAATATAACCATATTCAGAGATAGGACCTTAAGAGGTACTTAGGTTTAAAGGAGGCGATCAGGGTGGATCCTGATTCAGTGCGACTGGTGTCTATAAGAAGAGGAAATTTGGACACAGACATGTAGAGGGGAAAGACCATGTGAAGACACACAGAGAAGACAGCCTTCTACCAGCCAAAGACAGGGGCTTAGAACAATCCCGCCTCACAGCCCTCACAAGACACCAACTCTGCAACACTTTGAGCTCAACGTCTGTCCTTCAGGACTGTGCAGAAACAAATAGGCTGTGGTATTTTGCTTCAGCCCTCTAGCAAACAAATACAACCACTCGGTATTAAAAGGAAACCCTGAATCCAGGGCAACCTGAGATGCCCACATGTGTGTACATCCTCCTCTTCCAACAGACCCACAGTATTAGCCAGGGTAAACCCAGGCTGCAGTTCTGTGTGTGATTTCCCCACATGCTAGTGGTCTCTGTTCCTCATTCTTAACAGTAGGTCTTTCCGTCAGCTCAGAAACATGAAGTAGAATTGAAGGTAGCAGATTGGAGGGTGGGGAGGGGACTTATTAGAAAGCTGGTGGGTGGGGTCTTGACCACACCCTTCACTTGGTGCTAGAACTTCAGCAAAGTTCAACTCCTATACATCAGCTGCTGCTGCAACTAAAGAACCGCACACGGAAACAAAGGAGCCAACCAGGAGAGAAATCATCTAGAAACTGGGGAGTCTGTAACGGGCCCCAAGAAAAAGGAATCATTTGGGTTTGGTATTTTTTAATGTCTTTTCTTTTCCATCTTCATAAAAGAAACATGACAAAGCTGAACATCTAAGATGATTTTGGATTCACACCCACTGTGTGTGGAACAGCTTGGCGCTGACGAGATTAGCTCCTTGGCGCGCTCTGAGATCCGCTCCAAAGCTGCCCACACACATAAGCCTGGCACCAGCCACGCTCAGAGACACCTGGCTCTTGCCCACGGCTCCTTTTGGGGTCCCTCCTTCTGTCGTTCTGGGCTGCTCCTCGCTGTCTTGATCCTGAGTCTTGCAGACTTGTCCATCCTTGCCCAGCTCCTCCCTCCTGGCTTTCAGGATGTGACCAAGGCCACCACTCAGTCACTCTGGACACGTCCAGAGAGTTACCCTCCTCTCATAATTTCTTCCCTTGAACCAAACAATATGGGTCTCTATGATCTGGACAGGCTGCTTCCTAAGCTCCCTTCTCCTGCCTGGCTTATTCCTACAGCTCACGTTCTTCTGTTCCCCTCTGTCTCGTAACCAACGTGCTCTGACAAAATACACCTGTAATATGTGACTCCTCCCACCACAGGGGGCTTCCAGCCCTGGCAAAAGTGCAGACCTCTATACAATCTTGAAAGTGCAGTTCTCTGCACAATCCTTTTGAAAAGCCTTCATGGGCTCCCAGGTGCCTCTCTGGGGCTGTCAGGAGCGGGATCAGCCAACAGCGACTCGCACCGCAGCCTGGCTGGCCCTGCCTCCAGTACCTGGTCAAAGATTACATGAGCAATTGTCACATAATTGTTGTTTAATCTCTTCCTAGAGACTTCAACTGGCTCCAAATTGTTTTGGCTAATAAAAACTAAGGAGATTTGCAAGAAATTCCAGATGCATCAGAACACTTTGGGGGATTGTGCAGCCTGCAGGCAGACGAAACTTAACTCAAATAAACATAAGGTAATGTGTGTTGGCAAAAGTCATCCAAGATGGAAGTGTGCATCTGCATGCTCCGAATTTGCAGCCGCCTCTGAGGATGGAGACTGGGGAATAGCTCAAAATTGATGAAGTGGGTAGAGCAGCCAAAGACTGTCCCACCGTAACCATCCCTTGACAAGGCAAATCGGATCTTGTTTTGCGTGGAGCCTCCAAGCAGGAATGCGTGCCTTGGTTCTGCTGTAGATTCTACAGTGCCGCTTCCTGCTTTCAGGTGCAGGGAGACAGCAAGAGTGGTTTCCAGATTCAGGCGCTCTTCTTCAAGGCCACGAGGGTGTGGCGGTTTTCCCGACAGGCGAACAGAAGGCCGAGTTGGTGTCCATCTGCTTGCACCACTGGCTGCCAGCTCTTGGAGGTGCTGGGTGATTATCACTTGTTGTCTAACCTTGGGGTCGCATTTAGATAAAAGCCAGCTTCCAAGTTACAGCAGCTTCTGACTTCGGTTAGTTTTTTTTCTTACACAGAAACCACTGAAAAACCATGCTATGATGTGTTACCTACAGCTAAAAAGAGAATTTAGCTTCCAGGATGAGGGAGAGATGTACACAAATGCACCTACACCTGCACATGCATAGACTTACATACATATACATGCAAATAAATGTATACATGTATGCGCTCCCACATACACTTGTTAATTGTGATTCCTGTGCATGTGTCTCTGTCTGGTTCAGGAGGCGGGGAAGCAACTTCACTGGGACTGTGCCAGCACCCGTCTGTGCAGGGTGGGAGGAGGCTGGCACAGATCCATCAATCGTGCCTCTGTCCCAGACCTTCCTCCATGCCTGTGAAGGATGGGGGCAGAAGGCCACCACTCCTACATCCTCAAGCCTTCTCAGAGAGGCTCTGCTATGTGGAAATAGGGGACAAAGAAGTGGCCTGTCACCTCCCTTTTGCCTCATCTCCCCCACAGAGACCAGTGGTTCCAAGAGAGGCTGTGGTTAGAGAGGGGAATATGGGCCCGGGAGGCTCTTACCCCTAGGAAGTGATGAGAGAATTCCAGGAACCTGCAGTGCCAAGGCCCCTTCTATCATCCAGGAGAAAAGATAAGGTAGCTGCAGCCCTGCTTTTGAGAACTGGACAAGCCCATTTGGCCTCCCGAGCAGGACGAATCTAACTCATCATTATTCAGCTGAAAACACAAAAATCCAACCTAGCAAGTGGGGTTGTCTCACTGGGATCCACACACAATGTGCAGGGCTTCCCCTGGTGTGAAAGTCAGTCACTGAAAACTGGGCTTCTTCCTCGGTCCCCAAGATCTGAAGTCACATCTTCCTCCATCAGCGACTGTTCTAGCAAGGATCCTCGGTCCTCGGGCCCACTGGCAAGCAAGCCATTTCCTAATTTCTGTGCTACACTGACGTCGTTGAAACAGGGATACCAGGGCTGGGGATGTGGCTCAGTGGTACAACACTTGTCCAGCATTCATGAAGTCCTGGGTTCAGAAAGAACCTGTCTCCAAAAAGAAGAAAAAAAAATTTTTAAAAATCTACCACTCCATTTTAGGCCTCTGAAAGTCTTTTGTTTCTAATAATACAGGGAATAGAATCAGTCATGTGTCAAATGTTTATCTTCCATTGTATGTGAGACACTATGCCAGGCAGTGTAGAAAATAAGTAGAAGTCTTTCAGCCAAAAGGAAAAGGGTAACTACAGGATTCATCATGTCCCTAAGAACAACAAAGTGACTAGAAGGCTCAGAATGATCTGTCTTGGGAGTAACTGAACAGGAACTTACTTGGGAAGCCCAAGAGGACACTGGGCAAAGTCATCAATAAGGAACTGGGCAGTTCTTCTCAGGCCTGTGTACGTGGAACCCAGGGGATCCAGGTTAGGGTTAGGTTTGGGGCCTGGGGTGGGTTGTGAGCCAAGGTGGGGAGGGCTGAACGTCTGCCAATCTAAAAAGCTCCCGATGATGTGGACGTTGCTATGCTGCTGGTCCTCAGACCACACCAGAAGCCACGTTATCTGTTACTGGGCCATGTCATTCACAAACTCTCAGAATCCACTGGGGCCTAACCACGAGGGACTCAGTGCTAGGAAAGTATTGGGACACTAACGGGACATCTATGTAGCCAGCTCCATGCCAACTGGTTAGGCCCAGGAGAAAGTTCAGAATATTTTGAAGAAGAGAAGAGCGAGTACATGTTTTAAATTCTTCCTAAATGTCATTTTTTCCAAGTCTAGCATCTTGTATTATCAGTTAGCTCTAAACGCAAGACGGCTTCCAAGAAATACCTGCAAGGCTGGGATGCCGCTAGAGCATGGGACCATCTTCCATAACAGAGTCCAAGCTCCTGCAAGGAAGCTGAGGAACCAGGAAAGGACTGGGCAGGAAGAGGACAGAAGGAAGAGCAGAACTTGTATAAAGCCACCGATGCAGGAAGAAGTGTGAAGAGTACACAGAAGACACAGCTCGCCTGGAGCACCCCCTCTCCCCAACCCCAGCGCCTCAGCTGAAATGTGTGGCTTGTTTCCTTACCTCTTCCAGGATTCTGCACAAATACCACCTCCCCAGGTCACTTCATGTAAAACAGCTTCCTTCCATGCCTGCCAGGACTCACTGTCCCCGCTCCCTGTCTCCCTGCAATTATCACTAGGACAGTCCCAATCACATAGCAGAAGAAAATAATTAGAGGACACAGCAAGTATAAAGCCCCGAAGCAGGAACAGCTGCCGGGATGCAATCAATAAGGACAAGAATGTCTCAATGTGGCACAGGGAGGATACTGAAGATCAGGAGGCAGGCCCCGGTGAGGACTCTCGTCCCACATCAGCCAGCTGTTGCTGTGTGGTGACTGCAGATGTTAACTGGAGCTCAGTGGTGGCTCCTACTTCTCACTGGCCTTCTGGGGTCACTGGGACAGATGTCCTCCACGGATGGGTCTCACTCTGGAGCCCACGCTGCAGAATATGGAGCAGTAAATTTTGGGGTATGTCCTTGTCCTGGTAACAGCAGCAGAGAGAAAAGAAAACTGGAAGGCTCATGTCAATTAGCGGCAGAAGTCAAGTCCACTAGCATCCGATGGCCAAAACACATGAGTGACTAAGTCAAGGTCACAGGGGCAGGGAGCAGATCACACCCTCTATAAGCCCAGAGCTAGGTATGAATATCACGAAAATGGGAATAGGAATTCATTGCTTTCAGGATAATTGTTTTATGGGGCCACTGGGTGTGGGAGTAGAGGGTTAGGCAAAGGAGTGACATGCACCTTTTTTTTTTATATTCTCTTTGGCCATCGCATGGATAATAGGCCCAGTCTATGAGACCAGAGTAGAGGCCAACAACCCTTTCAGAATTACAGAGGCCTTGCAGTAGCCTCAGGATTCAGGAGAGTACAAAAGAGGCCAAAGACTTTGACCTTGTCTTGAAGACCACTACACAAAACTGTGGTGTCTTGAGGAAAAGGGAAGGTGTGCTTGGTTTTTACCCACTGTGGTACTCCAAGCACTAACCCAACTAGACAAAAGCAGGGAAAGAAAACTGGAGGCACCTTCTCTGGTGCAGGGCTGGCTGGCGAAGGTTGCTGGTGAGCATCCCAAGACGACCACGTGGTCCAGATCCAAACAGAAAGATGCCTGGCAGTACTAACTGTGTGCTCTGTTTTCAGAATGAAGGCTGAAAGGAAGGAGGACAACTTGTGCCGCATTTCAGCTGTAAAAATAAGGCAGCAGGATGGTGAGTCAAAAGCAGCTGGCCGGCTTCGCAGCCTCCAGAAAGAATGAAAGGGCTTCCCACCCCATCCCACTTAAACTCTGTGTTTGTCATGGCTCAGATCTCCCCCACAGAGGCAGCAAATGAGATGCTCTGAGAAAGCAGGCTTTTGGAAAGCAGAACGCTTTATAAAAGGAACACTCTGTAACCAGGAATTCTTATCTCTGGAGAAATGAACACGTTCTGTGTCAAGCAGAGGCTGTAGCAAATATCAAGACACAGATTTCCAATCAGGGCAGGGAGTTGGGCAGAGGGGGTTGCTTTCTTAGGCTCTGTCATGGCTTGGATGTTAAATGTCCCCCTCAAAGACCCTTATGGTAAAGGTTTGGTCTCTAGCTTGTGATGGTACTGGGAGAAGGCAGAACCTTAGGAGACAGGACCTGGTAGGGTGTGCCCTTGAAGGCGATACTGGGAGCCCAGCCCTTCCCCTTTCTTAGTTTTCACTTCCTAGCCACCATGAGGGAAATAGGCCTCCCCATGACACATGCGTACTGTCATGCATTATGTCTGCACAGACCTAAGAGACCACAGACTAAAGTCTCAGAAACCACAGCCATTGTCAGACCAATGGAAAGCTGACTATCCCAGTCTCCTAGCCATCTGCTGGAGGCACCTCTGGAGCCTGAATGGAAGAATAAAATCAGTCAAGTGTCAGTTGAGCAGCCAACTGCATTGATTAGATACCTCCTCCACACACCACAGAGGTTTACGAAAGAAAGGCAGCATTTGAAAACCCAAAAGATACCTATGTCATGCAAAATTTTACATTAGCATAGAAAGAAAAAAAAAACTATAAGCACACATAATCAGAAAAGAAATATAAGCCACTAAGTGTGTCTGATCAAGTGACATAACTCCTTTCAAGTTTAGTTCTTTCATCTTTAAAATGGACTGTTTGGACCAAATGACATTTTAGTGTTCCTTTTTGTCTGAAATTCTATGATCCATTAAAGAGCATCTTATAAGAAAGTCCCCCCAAAATGTCAAAAAAAAAAAAAAACTGAAGATGTCGATGGAATGCTAGAAATAAAAGAAATAGAGATGGTTTTAATGTGCCTGACCTTTACCAAGGAAGCCATGTGCCTTTCAGGTGGACATGTTGGGGCATTCAATAAAACTATAGTAAAAGCACAGAATGTTCTAGTCTGAAAAACCAGATATCAATAAATCCCTCAGACAGGGTACGATCCACCTAAGAATACTGAATGAATCTGTGGGCAGAATTGTGGAGCCATTGACCGTGATGAGACCAGTTGTTCCAACAGTTGTGGTGCCAGAGAACAACTCAGGTTCCAATGTCAGTTCTACTCCGCCTTCCCAGAGGGAACCTGGGAAACCACCGACTAGCTGTTTCTCTGTGCCATACTGGCCAAGTTTTGGAATCTTTGAATAAAGTACAGAATTACAGAAAGCTTAAATCAACACACCCCATAGAAACAAAGGCAGGATAGTTCTGTAGGAGAAGCCATGCCTAATCATCAGAACTTTTTGGTGCTCAGACAAAGAGGAGCGAGTGATTTTGTAGATTTTGAAACTGCCTTTAGCAAGTATCTGCTCCCGAAATTTAATTGCAGGCAAGTAAGGAATGATTGGGTCACCATAGGATTAAGAGTTAGTTAAGAGGGAAGGGACAAAGAATTGAATTTCAACATATGAAAAACAGGTAATAAAAAAGTCATTTCTTTGTAACAAAAAAGTAGAAATTCTCAGAGATCAGGAAGGGCCAACCTTAGTGAATCATTTTATAAAGAGATTTGAAGAATTTGGTACATGGTGAAACTTTCAGTGCTGTAGAATTCCCCAAGACAGTTTAAGAAAAATGGTAAGTCAATGGGATAGGGAATTTTTGAAATTGAGCATAAAGTGGTACAAGAATTTCAATTGCAGGGCAAATTCAACTTAAAGTGCTGTAAGAACAAATCGTTGTAGGACACAAAAGGCCCAGAAACTTTTAATAAAGCCAAGAGAAGACTGTTGTCGTTTGGATCAAAGACGTACCCCAAAAGCTGATGTGTTCAGCAGTGGGGCTTTCAGAAGGTGATTAAATAATGGGACACTAACTTCATTAATGAATGATTCCACCGGTGAGCTCATAGTTGGATGGGCTATTAGGGCTGAATGAGCTTGGATGAAGTAGATCACTGAGATGTAACCTGGAAGATATATTCTCATCCCCAGCCTCACCCCAATGTCTGTCTCTCTGTCTGTCTGTCTCTCTGTCTCTGTCTCTCTCTCTCTCTTTTTCTCTGTGACTGCCTGAGAGGAGTAGCTCTGCTCCACCATACCCTCCCACCATGAAGGTTATCTCGAAGACATCCCACCATGGGATGAAACCACTGGAACCCCAAGCCAAAATAAACGTCTCCTTCCTTAATTTGTGTGTATCAGACATTTTGTCCCTGCAACAAAAGGTGACTAACACAGAGACCCAGGAAGTCACTTACTCTCCTGAGAACAATAACCCTAAAGCAAGAGAATAACATGAAACATAATAAAATGCCGACCACTACATAAACATTTGCTAAGTGAATGAATGAAACACAGATCTATCAGAAAGACGCCAAATAGAAAATGTGTCCCAAACTTGAACAGGACCATTGTAGTAGAATGTTTTTTTGGGTTTTTAAAATTTTATTAGTACATTTGCAATTCATGCAGTTTACGATCATCTTGGGAAATGATTATATGTACATATCACAGCTTGTTTCTTTTTTCTTTTTAAGCCCCTTCCTTCCCTCTCCCTCTTGCCCCGTCAGATTCCTGTATCCTATTTTTCATTCTTATTGATATTATTGATCTTAGTTTGTGTTACAGCAAATAATGTCTGCATTAATTGAGACTATTAGGTCCCTGTACATGGCATATCTCTATTCTACTTGTTTCTCCTTTCCTCTTCCTTACCCCTTGATCTTTTTTCCTTGGACCACATCCCTTTGCAAGAGATCCACCTCCTAGTCCCCTTTTATCCATCCTTCGTTATTCTCTTTGTCCTTGTAGTCAAATGTTACAGTGAGATTTTTCTTGCCTCCATTTTGCTGCAGAACAGTCACTGTAAGTGAATTATAGCAAGTAAGACCATTCTTATTTACAGGATTTGTAAAAGGAGAGGACTAACAATCTACAGACACACACATGGTTCCATTAAATAACATCTTTATGGAAGTGGCGAGCAGATGACTGATGGCATGTTAAGGAGGAGAGAAGCAGAAGTATTCCATAAAAAGGTAGCTTGAGTGAGTCTTGTGGTTACGGTACAATCACATAGTTTGATTGCAATGGTGATTATCTGAAGCTACACATGTAACAAAATTGTATAGAGTTACAAACACACACACACACAATCAAGTGAATATATAACTGGCAAAATCTGAATAGGCTTTGTGACTCATACCAATGTCAAGTTCCTGGCTTTGATATTACTCGATAGCCATGCAAGATATTAACACTGGAGGTGACAGTCACATGAGAGCTCTCTATACAGTTCTTCACAATTTCCTAGGAGCCTGTAGTTGTTTCAAAATAAAAAGTTTAATAAGGATTACAGGATCAGAAACAAGTTTTAAAACTGAACTGACCAACTCTAACCTATAATAAGATTAGAGAAATGAAGAAAAGAGAGCTCAGACATTGAGAGAATATTTCTAGAGAATGCTCAAGGTGTGTCATGCTTCCAAGCCTGTTCTGGAATATGGACTGCATGCTTGCTCATCGCATTAAAATGAGCAAAAGCCTCCAACAGGACCACCTGGAGAGCAGGACCTTTGTCCCGTTAGTTGAGGGACATATTAAACTGTGAGAAATGTCAAGAGCGAGAATGGATCTAGCAAGCTGCTGACATATAAGCCAGGAGATGACACCGTACTGAGGGGCTGCTCCCACACATTTTGTTAGTGTGAAAGATACATGATTGCTTCCCACAAACCTGATGTGGATCAAACACCATCCCGTCCCAGGGGACTGACTGGCGAGATGAAGAAGGAGCAGCAGAAATAAGACAGGTGATGCTGAATGCCAGAGACTGTGGAAGGGACATGCAGCGGACGTGGAGTGAGTGGATGGCCTATGTCAGTGAACTACAGGTGAGAGGGGGGTTTTCGGGGGTGGGAGTGTTCCAAGGCCCCACATGATATGGTTGAGAACAACAGTCAGCTTTCAACACTTTCCAGTGTTGTCCTTGGAGACAACATTAAGCTCACCATAGAACCAGGCAAGGAAAAACTTCCTTAATCAAGGTTTTCTGTTCTCCTTCCCTGCACTCTTCTCCAGAGGGTCAGAAATCACAGTTAACAAGGTGGAGGAGGGTGATGGAAGTGCACCAGGTGAGGAAAGCATATATTTGCTCTGCCTGCTGCTAACTCCCACCTGTAACAGGTCATAATCAGAGAAGGAAAAACAAACTAATATTGAAACAAGTTCAAAGTTCTATCTGTTACATAGGACCAAACCTTTCAATTATTGATGGAAGGGCCTCATATTACCAGGGTGGCCTGAAAACTTGCCTGACTTCATCCAGAGGCAAGAGAAAAACTGAGCAGATTTAAAGGAACAGAAGCTACAACACTGGTCCGTATCTTGAATCACGGTCTTGCCCATTCAGGGTGATGGCTACGTGAAGCAGCTCTGCACTCTTGTTGTACCAAAAGAAGTCTCCATCTGTTTTGGGTTAGGGTTCTCTGGAGGAACAGGTTTTATAGTGTGTGTGTGCATGCATTCCCGCACACGTAAGTGTGGGTATGTGTATGAGTGTGTGTGTGTATGTGTAATTGCAAAAACAGATTTATTCAGTTGGCTTAGAGAAGCAGCGGCCGGTTAGTCCACAATCACCATCTGCTCAGAGTGAGCCAGTTCTCAGCAGCTGCTCAAAAACCCAAGGAGCTGGAAGTCTCAGAACAAGAGGGACCAAGGAGGCTGCCTCAGGCTGGGAGCTCACTGGCGAGTCACTAGTTTGAAGGCAGAAGAAGCTGGAGTCTGGTGCCCACAAGCAAAGGCAGCAAAAGACACACCCACCCACCCAGACTGTTTGCCAGTGCAGACTGACTTCCTCTTTCTCCACTTTCTCATTCCACCAGGGGTGCAATACTATTGGCCAGTGCAGCTCACATTCAGAGCAGGTCCCTCCCCACCATTCGCTGGTCTACCTGCCAATCATCTCTGGACCCACCCCCATCATCACACGCGGAAGTGTGCTTTATTATTTCCCTAGGCGTCTCTGAATCCTGTCAAGTTGACAATCAAGTTTAACCATCACAAGAGGCGACAATGAAAAAGGCCAAGGGCACCAATGTAAGGGAAGGACATCTAGCACCCAAGAAGAGACTTTAAAAGATTATGACTTCGACTTGAAGGCTAAGGTTAAAATAGAAATCTTATTGAAATCCATGAAGTAATAGATTGTATGGATAAGGTCAATAAAAATTTTGCCAGATCCCAGAATACAATAACAGAAAAACATCACTCAAGATAGGAGAAACTAAGGAAAAATACTCCTAAGGGAGATGTTGCTTTTCAACAAGTAGTCTAGGTTAAAATCATCAATGGATGTTTTAAAACTTAACCTGAAACATAAATACATCTCATAAAGCACTTATAGAGAATGAGATGAATCCAAAATTATATTAACAAGACAAAAAGTCCTAAAATGCAACTAGAAGTGCCCACTCTGTACTGATATTTAGTATGCGTCCATAAACTTTAATTGTCTAACATGTGTCCTGTGCAAGAGGCATCTCTGACTACAGTCACACGAAGTCTCAATAGCTGTAGTATTGGTAAGAAAATGTATTAAATAAACAAATAAAACACTGCTAATGGCACGTCACTAACGTTTCCTCCAACCAATGCAGCCAGGGCATTTCCTGAGTGAGGTATGAAAGACCTTTAAAGGAGCTGTGTGTGGTGGTGCACATCTGTAATACCAGCACTCTAGGAGGCTGAGGCAGGAGGATCACCAAGTGTGAACCCAGCCTGGACAACTTAGACCCTGTCTCAAAGAATAAGTAGGGGCTGGGGTGTAGCTAGGTGCAAAGGCCCTGGGTTCAATAATCCTCAGTATCGGGGTCTTGTGTCAGCGCCCCTGCCCAGAGCCTTCCCCATCCATGCAGCCACCAGGCCTCTTCTCCAATGCAGCATGTTCAGAGTGACCCCCCTTCACCCCACCTTAATCTGCCAGCCTGTCCTGCCGCTGCCTGCAGGGGCGAGGCTTCTCTTTGCTTATTTGTCATCTGTCCTCCTGCTGAAATGTAAGTGCCACGGGACCAACGACTTTGGCTTTTGGCCACGTATCTTTGAATGGGTTGTAGGAAAGGCTGCCAGTTTCCTACTTACATCCATCTGCCCTTGACCCTCTATTGTCCAGTCTGACAGTTGTGCCCAGCTATAAAACCCCATCTGTAGCTTCACTTGTCAGTAGCAGCAGACAAAAAAATCTGTGCAGCAGTCGTGGGGCAAAGTTTCTTAGAAACACTTTGAGGAGGCTTACTCTTTCCAGATGGCACATTCTTTTGTCTTGCCCCTTCTTCCTTCCTACTGGAAGATGAATGCAGTGGCTAGAGTTGCAGCAACCCTATTGTGCTCATGAGGCAAGCTTATTAAAAGAACCACTCCAGGAGTGGCCTGCGTCTTTCATGACCACGCAGGGCCTAGATTGCATTTTTCACAAGAGAAAAAAACACCTTGACTTTAAGTCACATGGTTAGCATTATTTGTTATATGTAGGCAAATTGAATTCTGACATATGGGTGTTTAGCATGACTTTGTTGGATAAATGAATGTGTCTTAAACTTTGTGTGTACGCACATGTGTGTGTACGCATGTGCGTGTGTGTATCTGAGAATTGAACTCAGGACTTTTGCACTGAGCTACATCTCCAACCCTTTTTACTTTGAGCCAGTCTGACTAAGTGGCTGAGTTGCCCAGGTTGGGTTCAAACTTGAGATCCTCCTGTTTCAGCCTCCTAGAGTTCTGGGATTATAAGTTTTGCAAACTTAGGGGGTTTTTTCCCCCAATTTTTATTTTTTATTAGTATGTGTTTACAATACACAATGATTATCTTCTTCGTGGGGAGTTGCCACATGTACACAACACATCTTAATTCTTCTTCCATCCCCTTCCCTCCCACCCCTCCCCTCCCTCCATCTCTTGGCCCCCTTCCCTATTACAAAAGATCTCCCTGTTTCCTATTATCTATCTTCTATTTTGCCCTATATTTATATTTTGAGTTTCTCACATAAGAGAAACTGTGTGATAATATGCATGTGTGTCTGATTTATTTCACTTAGCTTTATGGTTTCGAGGTATATCCACTTTTCTTACAAATGACTCAAGCTTATCCTTCTTTGTGGCAAAATAGTACTCCACTGTGTGTAAGTATCACATTTTCTTTATCCATTCATCTGTAGATGAGCATATAGGCTGCTTCCAAGATTTAGCTATTATGAATTGTGCTTCTGTAAACATGGTTATGCATGTATCCCTGTAACACGATGTTTTTAACTCTTTTGGGAAGACACCTAGAAGGGGAATAGCTGGATCAAATGGAATTTCTTTCTTTTTTTTTTTTATTTTAAAGAGGATAAAACCAAGCAAAATAAAACAGAATAAAACCAATCAAAACAAACCAGTGTAAGCAGGACTTCAAAACAGTGTGAAATCAACAAGTTACCAGAATGCGTCTTGTTGTCTTTAAAATAGCTGCAGATACCTTCAGACATAGTAAAAATCAAACAGAACAGAATAGAATAGAAACAATAAAAACAAAACAATGAATGCAATAAAGGACTTCAAAACAAAACAGTAGTAAACCCAAAATGGCTAACATAATATATCCTGCTATCTTTGAAATAACTGCTCAAGGCATCAGATATAACAAAATCAAACAAAAGAAAACAGAATAAAACCCACCCCAACAAAACAATGAAAATGATACAGAGCTTCAAAACAAGATAACAGGTAATTAAGAATGGCTACCACCTTCAGAAAGAGATCCCTCATAGATGCCACACTGCTTACCATTATCCTCTGAATAGATCATCAGGCCACCAACCCTAGACCTGCAGGGTCAGCGAAACACCAAAACACCACACACATCAAATTGCATTTCATCTCAATAGTTATCATCGCAGCCTGTGTTTCTCTGGATCAGCCAGTCACTTGGGGGTGGGGATGGATCTTCTTGTTTCCCAGCCCGCACGCCAGAAGGTGGCCCGCGCATGGCTCTGGCTCGAAGGGAGGGCTTGCTTCTTAGTGAATTCTTGTTGTCTTCCCCCTCAGTCTGTGAATGGCACTGACTCAGGGAAAGACTGAGGTCTGGGTGTCCCCCTGCTGGCAGTGGCCTGTGCAAGGCGCTGGTTCACAGGGAGCTCAAATGGAATTTCTAGTGTTGTGTTGTGTTGTGTTGTGTTTTGCTTCTTGAGGAATCTCCATACTGATTTTGACCATAGTTGTATACTTCACACTCCCAGCAACAAGGAAGGGCTTCTTTTTCCCTACAACCTCACCAATATTTATTATTTGATTTCTTGATGATAGCTGTCTTGGTTACATTTCTCTCATTGCTGGGACAAGCACCTGACACCCAAAGTGAAACAAAGAAAGGTTTATTTAGCTTACAGATTCTGGAGGTTTCAGTCCATAATCAGCAGGCTCCAAGGCAGGGTGGCATGGCACTGGGGAAACATTTCAAGGCAGCCGCCAGAGCAAAGGAGAAAACAAGCCTCTTCTCCTCCCTTATATTGTACACAGCCCCCCACCCCAGGGTGGGTATAACCCTCACAAAATCCCTGTGCCTCCTCTTGCACAGACTGAGGTTGTTTACAAAGTAAGAACCCTGGCTCCCTGCTGAGTATCTCAGTTAAACTTCCAAACTTCTCAAGCTGACACAATGTATCAACTATAACAATAGCCATTCTTTAGGAGGTATGAGGGAATCTCAGCATTGTTTTAATTTGCATTTCTCCAATTAGGCCTGGAAAATTTTGAACCATTACAAATCTTTTTACAAAATACATTGCTATATTCTCCACTCCAAATTTCTAAGTAAGCAGATCTAGGGGTGATTGTGGTCTTATCACATTAGTTTTCAAATCACTAGTTAGAGGATCCTTTCACTAAGTTAAATGTACACAGAGTACAACTGGTAAGAGTTCTGGGAGCCTAGCTCCGTCCTCACCTTGCTAACTGTGTGAGACCTGGGGCAGCTTGCTTTTTTGCTAAGCCTCACTTTTCCCCTCAATTAATTGAGTCCATGTTGTAAGTGGTTGTTTCATTAACATTTATTGAAGTTGTCACCATAAATGAGTGCCAAGGGAAACTAGGACATTCTAAGAAAATGCCATGCCTTTTCCCACATGGCTGTCTCTGGGACAATTCTGGGAAAACCATGAGGTGAATCTACTTTACCATAACAGTTCTCATGCTTGAAAGAAAACAATGTGAGTCTTACAGTCGAGCTCTTTTAAATGCCAGATACCCACGGAGTGTAGCCAAACTCAGGAATTTGACTGGGTCTTAGCAACAACTAAACTAGGGATTGAACATTGCCAGCCACTCTCTGTAGGTCCTGCTCCACTCTGTTTCTGCTTCATTCTTCTCTTCCTCTCTAGAACCTTCCTTCCCTGGCTTTTCTGGCTCACATGATAGAAAAACATGACTGTGGAGAATTTCTGCATCCACACATTCCTGACTCTACCAGCCAAGGGGGGACTTAGTCACCCGAATTCCAGGTTTCTAGCACAAGGACTCAGTTTGGTGAGGTGGCCACCCTGGTCTCATAAACTGGTGCTCTTAGACCATGGCTAATCCTTACGTGACAATGTAGACAGAGTTAGGCACATGGTCCCAAGCTGGAGGGAAAACTGGATTAAAAAAAGAAAACAGAAAGTACTCATTGAAACTTGAAGCCACATTTTCTTTGGGTAAGAGAGACTGAGCCAGAATCAATGAAGGAGTTAGGAAAGTGAGAGGTTCACTCCCAGCTCATATTTGGGGGCTGATAACAGGCAGTAATTGAGAGATGGATTTCAGTTCGTGCATGCTGGTACTGCACAGACAAATGAACGCAAAGCGACCATGAGTGGGCCTTGCAGGGGCCAAAGGTTTAGTGTGAGCAATATTCAGGCCTTGTTGTCCACAAAGACCAAACACCTGTCATGGACTGAACATCAGAAAATAGCTTTGAAAGTGAAAAGTCTCTGTATAAGTTGCTCATCATCCTTCTGCAAGGGCTGCTTTGAAGGCAACACACAGGGACTTTCTGGGTCTCCTTGCACACGGACACGGTGCCCACTGGACATGTTTCCTCCTCTATTGCAAGCCGTGCTGGGCTCCAGAACCCTCCCCTGGTCCAGTCAGGCCCAGTAGTAGTAAGAGCTCATCTATTCCTAGGTTGTCCCTTGCTGGTAACTCTAACTCTGTCCAACCCTCCACAACTCTCTTCAGGTGACGACATGCACACCATCCCTAGGAAAAACGGCTGTCTTGCTCTTTCAGTTCCCTAATTGACTGACTACAGGCGCCCATCAGAAGCATCTGGCCTGCATTCAAACTCTGTATCTCCAGAGAAGGTTCCTTGGTGACCAGAGATCATCCTCAGACCTGCAATGAGACCTGGTGCCTTGTCACTGACTTGAAGCGCTATAACTCGTAAGTGCTTAGGGGCAGATAAAAGTGGCTGATGTGGAATAAGTCCCTCTGCAAAGGTGGCTGGATCTCTTTTTAGATGGGTCCCTCCAGGGCTGGTTTTCCGCCCTTGACACTGATATAAGCTTATGTGGTTCTAAATAGCCTAATATCAGGGCTAAGTCTCCCCATAGCATCCAGTGCTAGGGAATAGAAGCGGAAACACTTTTGAAATTAATGCCCTTGGTCCTGGGAGATGTGAGGGGCCCTGAATTCAGGTAAAAAGAAGAGAGAATCCTGTGTGGCCTTGCTTCTGCGGAAACATCTATTGATCCTCTTGTCAGCTCAGTAGAGTGAAACAGGCTTGGATTTTGAGGTTTTGTGCTCTTGGGCTGCATTCCAGCATGAGCCTTGGGACTTGCAAGGCCCAGAGGAATTTGTATCACTTCCCTGGGTGTCCATTCCCTATTCTGCTGAATAGGATTCATGTGAGGATTGAATGAGACGGCAGGGGCAGGCCTAGGCCTGACCCCAGCACAACGTAACACCTCAGATAACTCACATCTGTGGTTGTCAGTACAGCTGAATGGCACAATACATCAGACTTGCAAGAGATCTCCCACTTCTCTGTGAGTTTTGTTTTTTAATATTTACTCTTGAGTGTAATACCCATCAGTGGCTGTCTCAGGAGCTACCTTCGCCTCTGCAGAGCTCATAGCTCTGATGCCTTGTACCCTTGTAAAACTGCAGTCTGAGGTCCCCACCCCAAGTCTGGGAAGCATGAAGACTTCTGGTCTCAATGCAATGGGTTTTTCAGTTCATTGGTGACGTTGTTTTGCTAAAGGCTAAGTCAGAGAGGGTGAGAGAGCGTTGCTTATGTTTGTGGAGAATTGTATTACTTACCTCAGCCGTAGGAGGTCCCTCTGCCTGGTCTCTGGCTGCTGGTAAGCACAAGGACCCTCTTTACAGTCCCACTCCCATGCCCAGCCCCAAATATGCTGTCCTGTCTAGAAAAGTGTCCAGACAGGAACCTACTCCATCTCTTCCTAGACTGTCAAAATTTCCAAGTAAATTTCCAGACTCGCACTACACCAGCAAATTCTTATTGAAAAGGACACAAGACTCAGGGGTAAGTGAAAGAGTCTCACTCTAAATGATCAACCTAAAGCTTCCTACTGGAAGGTCAGAACATACCATCTGATGTCAGTTATTGAGAGACAAAAATGCCAGGAGATGATCTGTTCTCTATTCCCATACCAGTCAGGAGACAATCATTTTGGTAATCCCTGGAGTTCCTTTTCTTTCTTTCCTTTCTTGCTTTCCATTTCCAGTTACCAAAAGATTTTCCATGTGCATTGTAATCTAAATAGTAAGAAATGGGTTGGCCGTGTAGCTCAATGGTAAAGTACTTGCTCAGCATGTGCACGGCCCTGGTTTTGAGCCCCAGTACATTCAATCAATCAGTGTAATAGGAAGAAAATGCTCTCCGAAGGTCATTCTGAATTAATGCTCTTTGCAAAAAGAAGAAAGGAAGAAAACAGTTCATACTGAGCTACATATGGGTGACCAAGGCCTAGCAACACAAATTCAAGTTATTGTGAATGAGAGTTCCTAACAATAACTCTTACAGGCAGAGAACGAAGGTAATTGTACATCCCACATATAGAGCATTCGTTGGTGGCACATTACATAGACAGAGTAAGGGGAAGCAGAGACACTTTGGTTACTGGACAGGGATGGACTACTCCTCAGTGAAGGAGACTGGTCTGCCCAGGGACTGTTCTTCGTCATGCTTCGTGAAGAGTACTTTTGTGTATATCCAGGTCTGCACATCTTCTCAGCCTTGATCTCCAGTGCTGACCTCTTGCTTCTGACCAATGTAGATCAAGCAATTTCCTCCTCCAGGTCTCTGTTTAACTGCATTTGTTGGAATGATCCAACCACACTTAACACACAAAGGCCTTAGGGATCTGGATCACCAGGAATTAAAGGCCCTATTCTTTGAAAAGACTACATTTACACCTCACAGAAATACAAATATTTCTTCTGCTGACAAGTCTGTCGCTATTTGCCGAGGTAGCTCTGTGAGTAATTAGCCTTTCAGCTATTGCTGATGGCTGGTTAAGTATCTATGACACCATGAAGGAACATGAACAGCCTAAGAAGTACCCCAAGTGGTCCTTGCCAGATATTATTCCACAGGTTCATGAAGTCTTTTGAGGGGGAGATAACTCTAGAACAACTGCTCTCTTCTTCAGTTTCTTTGTTCCCTTGAGAAAAGAACAAGTGAATATGATTAGGTAGCAGGGGAGCCATGCTTGTTTTGTGAGCTGAACTTGGTAACACAGCATATTACATTTAGTTTTCCAGGTCACAGGGTTCTGTGAGAAGAGATGATCCCTTTATCCTGGCCATACGCACGGATGCACTAGATGATAAAAGAGCTGGGAGAGAAGCACGGGTCACTTCTTCCATATTCATCCATCAACAAATATCCACCAAGTCCCCATTCAAAAGCAGGCTTAGGGTAACAAGCAAGGTATGGCTTCTGACCTCAAGAAGCTTCCAGCCCCTGGAGGAATGTCAGTTGTCCCCAGAAGTGTTGGCAGAGAGCAATTGAGATGCAACGGGGCGAAGGGCAAAAAACTCAAAGAATCTGCCTACTCCTGAACACAGAACTCCAGGCTCAGGTGGAAAGACAAGTCAGTAGGGTTAGTTTGTGGTCAAAGGAAAATGCCATTAGCACGGTCATTTGAATGGCAAGTGGAGATAGCCTCACCAGCCCCCCCATAAGCCCTGCCTCCTTGTTCAACATTATGGGAAATTACAGCCTGCTAGGTGGAGACAGTTTCTCCCTGGCATGAGAAATCATGTTCCTGTGAATCACTCCATACCCCACAGCCACTATTTTTTATCACATATGAGCTATTATTTCCAGCTGGGTGTTGACAAGACAAAACTGTTCTCTAATGCTTAAGTAATAGAGTGGGAAACAGTTGACAAAATATGAAAAGGTTGATTTTGATTGTACATATGATCTCTTCTTTTAAGAACAAAATGTGTTTGAGTAGGCATGAGTCACTCCTTACAGGGTTGTGAAGTGATTTATATATTTAGATGGTTATTTAATTGGTTTATTTTCAAACAATAACTTTACTGGTTTTCTCCATGCATATCATAAAAATTCAAGATAGAACCAAAACACACCCATGCATGATTCAAATCCCACTCCCACCAATAACTAACACCCAAAACCATTTGTCATGCCTTACATTTACATTTGTGGAATAAATCAAGAAATATTTATTGGGTACTTACTACATCCCAGATTCTGGCTTGGCATTGGGGATAGAGGAGTGAGGAAAACATGGTTGCCATTATAGAAGAGTTGTTCATTATAGAAGAGAAGAAACAGGTGCTGTATGAGTCTCCCACTGCTGCTATAACAAAATAACACAGAAGTAGTGGCTTTACACAACACAAATTTAATATCTTGAAGTTCTACACACATAGATCTCACTGGTCTAAAACATAATGTCTTGGCACAGTTACTTTCTTTTCTAGGGGCTTTGGGGAAGAATTAATTTCCTTGTCTTTTCCAGCTTCCTCCTGTCCTGGGCTTATAGGCCTTCCTTTATCTACAAAATCAAGATCACAGCCTGTCTGATGCTGCTCATGTTTGTCACAGCTCTTTCTCTTAGCACAGGAAAGAAAAATTCACTTCTTTAAGAACTGCTGTGATTAGGTTGGGACCATTAGGATAATCCAGGACAATCTTCTCACTTCATGATCCTTCACTTAATCCCATTTAGAAACTCCCTTTTGCTAGGTAAGGTGATATATGTTCTGTGACAGGTTCCAGGGAGTGGGGGATGTTATTTTGCCTATCAGAAACAGCCAAACAAGTAATAAAAGCCCACATTTATTGAGATAACTCTGTGCCTGGTTCCCTTCTAAGTTTTTACTTGAATGAACTCATTTAGCCCCTAGAATATCCCCGAAATAAAAACTAACATTATTTATTCATAACTGAAGGCAATCAAAGTGTAAAAAGGTAAAATGACTTGTCTGAGGTCTCCTAACTGATAAATAACAGAGCAAGGACGTTAGCCAAACATTCCAGCTCTGGAGCTTACAGAATTAGAAAGGGGCCCTCCCATAGAATAAGCTTGGGAACGCCTGCGCTGAAGTCAAGAGCCTTTCCTAATCAACCTCTGCCTTAGGTCCTAGCTGGCACTCCCAACCCCTCAGGTGTGCTAGGGAGGCAGAGGTGCTATAAATTGAGCCTCAAGGGCTACTGTAGTATGGATCTGAAATGTGACACTATTGACAGGTGATGCAACCTTTTAGGAAGTGGGGCCAGTGGAGGGAAGTCAGGTCATCAAGGGCATGACCTTGAAGGGGATATAGGGACTCCAGCCCCTTTCCTTCCTCTTCACTACTTGGTTGTCACGATGTGAGCGCCTTTGTTCTACCATATGCTCTTCTCCATGATGTATTAAAGCATCACAGGCCCAAAAGCCATGACATCAACAGACCATGGACCAAAACCTCTGAAATGGCAAGCCAAAATAAGCCTTTCTTCCCTGTAAGTTGATTATCACAGGCATTTTGTCACAGTGACAGAAAGTTGACTAACACAAGGGCCAAGCTGAGATTGGGATTCTCACCAAAGACAAGCAGAAGCTCATAAAATCTAGAGAATTCTGGCATGGTTATCTGGCCATAATTATCTTCATATCTGGCCATTAACTGAGAAAAGACATAACAACAAAAAGTATGTGAAATATGGAAATTCATTGGATAAAGTATCTCTTATTGATCAAAATATTCATACATTTAAAATAAAACAAATCTACAATCCCTGAGCCATAATTCTGAGCTTCATAAAGCCCTGAAAACAGGCTTTTTTTTTTCTCTTTGTAAAATTTGTAAGAAACTAATTTTCGGAGCAAAATCTAACCTGAAATGACATGAGGCTATTTATAGACTTTCTTTACCCCATTGGTAGTGCACATTGTCTTATTTAAATGCAGAAATATTACTGTGTTTGATTACTGGGTGCCAATCCAGACTCTGCTGGGAATGTCATTTTATGTGGCATGCAGACCTTACTGTCTTCCTAAAACCTGAAGTGCCCAAGATCCGAAACACATTTGGTCCCAAAGGTCTGAAATGAATGCTGTGGGCCTGTAGGAGATGCATGCGTGATTATTAGTTTAGTCTATGCACCCATGAGCCCATTGACATCTTGGAAAAAGTTCTCTTATATGCACACGAAGCTTTCTGGGCTCCTTTGCAGTTTTACCCAAGGTCTTCTGTCCCAGTTTAAAATGTCTAAGCTTCTAATCTAGGAACTATTCATCTCCTAGAGGCTAGTTTCCTTCTGTTTAAAATAAACACTGTATGACTCTAATATATTTAAAGGAAATATTTTAATGTAACAAGAAACTACAGAATGATGTGGGATGGTTTATAATCACCATGCAGAATTATAGAGCCGCGTAGATCACTGCGGATGCTTATTACAGCTTGCCTTAAAGAGGTGTGCCGAGTCATATTCCCTGGCTAGAAAGGCTCTTAGAAACTCCAGGCCAGGGGAGTGCGGCCGAGAGAAAGCACACTGACTCAGGGGACACCAAGCCTGGATTCTGATCCTGCCTCTGCCATCTCAGGCTGACTAAGAGGTAAGTGGGTGCTTTACCTCTCTGAAACTCTGTTTCTTCATTTATAGAAGGTGAGTGTGATTAGCTCTGAAATGCTACATCCCCAGATTTTAAGGACTGCCTCTTTAGGGGACAGACAGGCATTCAGGAACATAAATTCCAACAGCATTCCAGAACTTCATCTTTAACCTAGGTCAGCTGCCTGCAGAATGAAATGCATATTTTATACTAATAAATTGAATTTGTACCAGCTAATAAAATACATTCATTTATATGCATGTAATAACTTATAAAGAACCAAAGGAATCAACAGTTTATCAAGTTCTCATCTACGTTCAGTGAGTGAACAATTCTCACCTGATTTTCCTGGGACTGGTACCGAGAAATCAGCCCAGTTCAGAGCTGACCCTAGTTGGTGCCGTTTTTAATTCAGTACTTACTATGCACTGGCCACTGTGCTCTGGAGGGGAGCTGGAAAGGAAGAAACTGTAGTTTGCATTTACTAGTTTGTGCTACTGTGCAGCTATTCAGCTATCACAGCACAGTGGAATCTACTGCCCCCCAGGCCCGACAGTGATGAAAGGAGCTATGGATTGGCAAGTCAGCTGATTCCCTTTTTTCTGTATCACAAGTAATTAAGGTGGACTATTGATGGCAAGAGGCAAAGGATTATTCTAAAATCAAGTTTTGTTTTCTGATTTTCAAAATCTGCACACTGATTCTAACTTTCCATCTGATTGCAGAACACACTGCATTATTTTAGGCTTTACCTAAAGAACTAGTAGGTACCTCTCGTAGGTTAGAGCACAAACCATTAGACCTAACTGGACATGCACCCAGCAACAAGCTCAGGGCCTCTCAGCAAGCCAGGGGCAGCTGACTCTGGACTCCTTGACATTGTCTGTGCCCTTCCTGGCCACAGTGGACAACTCAGCTACCCCAGAACATGATTCAGAGCCAATGCTAGTGCCCTCGGCCCTACTCCACAGCCACGGAGGAAGAACTGGGCGCTGGTCTCAGGCCCATCTGGCCCACAGGGATCCCTGGGAGATTTGCCCATTCAGACAGGCAGATGGCAGC